>JBAJNP010003848.1:0-36922 GCA_036877545.1 Yasuhikotakia modesta
GGGAGGAGAGGGAAGGAAAAGGAAATACAAGAAAGCTGTTAAGAGGGGAGGAAAGAAGAAAAGAGGAGGGGAGTTGAGAGGACAGAAGACGAAAGGAAAACGAAGGAGAGGAGTTAAGAGCAGAAGGAGAACAGAGGAGAGATATTATGAGATAAAAAGAGAAATGTTGGGAGCAAAGGAGAGGAGGAATGGAGAACTGAGGGAAGATGTTAAGAGGACAGGAAAGGAGAACAAAGAAGAAGTGTTGTGAGGGGGGGTGAAAGCAAATAGAAGAGAGGTGTTGACAGGAAGGAGAGGAGGTGACATGAGGATGTGTAAGAAGAAGAAAAGATTCTATTGATGAAGAGGCCAGTTAGAGTTTATCACACTCTGCATCTTGTGTGTCTGTGTATGTGTATACGCACATCTCATCCAGAGTTGGTCCCAGATGGGCTCCAGCTGTACGAACACAAAACCCCACATCCAGCTGTCCGTGTGTGTGTGTGTGTGTGTGTGTGTGTGTGTGTCACTACACTGGTCTCTAACTGGAGAACCTCACCGCTTATGAGGTGAGAACATGTTGAGACCGCAGTCACATAAGGTCTGGAACTGTTCTCCTTAAACGCATGTGTGTGTGTGAGTGTTTTACAAACTGTCCAGTCGCCGTAATTACGATCATGGTGCTAGCATTCACACTGAGGAACACACAGACATATTCCAGCCATATGATGTTGTATGATGGACTAGTAAATGTGTGTTCTCAGTCATGCATTACTTTATAGGATGTCTTGTATCAAACATAAGTCCACAGGCCCAGCGCAGCCCTGACCTGTCAGTCACTATTGTAGAGACTGTATAAGTGCCTTTGAGAAAATATAACTGTTGCCAGAGAACATTTGATTTCTGATATTTTCTTTAGCCAAAGCAAGCAAAGCAATAATCAGATTGCCACGGTAACAAGATCTCTCCACTGAGGGAGTGACATCACTAACTGATGTGAAGGTCTCTCACTTTCATTTGCAATCTCACACAAACTACACTTTTAACATCTCTCAAGCCTTTTCTCTTCAACTCTTTGGAATGTTTAGCTTTGGCTTCATACACATGCTTGTAAAACTTTAACATGATCTTCACAAAAAACATAAAATCTAATTTATGTAAAATTTCAGGTGCTTTTTATTGTTACAATTTTAGCTCAACTGAAACTTATAACCTCCCTCACAATGAGATATAGAGTGTTTAGGGTAATTTATGGACTTGTGGACTTGGGCCATTGGATATGCAGAGTCCTCAAAAACATTCAGACAATTAAGCAAAAATTAAGTATGAACACATTTGGTTTTATATTGTTATAAAATGAAATGAAAGTTGTACCTTGTCTGAAAGTGTCCAGTCATCTTGCGTCCATTCCAGGGCAGTGCATTTTTTCACACTAAAATGTTCCTGATCCTAGTAAAAGCTTTAGTGTACCTAGAAACAAGGAAACAACACAGAAATCTGATTTTATGGGGGTTAAGTCTTAATTGTTTTTATTATTAAAATCTTGGCTTTAATAGCTCCAAATTATTATCCAATGATGGTTCTGCTTTCACTCGGTGCGATTTATGATGGACCGGTCACAGAGGCAGTTCCTCAGAGCCATGAGGATTTAGTGCCTTGCATAAGAGGACAGTGGTGATAAAGCTGGTTGTGATCTCAGAAAATCTCAATTTCCTGGAATATATCTTCCAGTCTTTTAGTTCCAGTCGTTAACCACTAAACTACCACTGCGCTGTTTAAACAGACTGATGCAGTTGCACTCCTTCATACTTCATAGTATTTGAGCAGGTATCTGTGTTGTATGTCATATTATATGTTGTATTAAAGTTTTTTTCAGTTGGAGGTTAAATATATGATGTCAACTGAGCTTCATTGGCTGCAGTCATTCATTATAACACATTCCTGCCTTGTGATTGGGTCTTATGCCAAGCTATGCAAATGTGCCGTGACATCATTTACCTTCCTCCTAGAACATTCTGTCAGCATATCTCCCCCATCAGTGTTTAATTACGTTAATGGACAATGAACAATATGTGGATGATTTATTAAAATATTTCTGTGATGTTTATTAGACATCTGGGCTTATGTGGGGGTTGTCCTTTGAGCTTTTCCTGGTGTGATAAACGGACATATTTACAAAAACACAAACTGCACTGATTAAAACTCACTGTTCCAGTAAGAGGTCTATCACACTAACGCTTTTGATGCAAAACCGTTTGATGTCAAACAGCAGAGTCTATATGCAAATTTTTTTATCTCACCTCTGTCATGACAGCTATGAGGATATATTTTGTCCAATCACAGACTTTGTAAGTTTAGCATTTGATTGCTTATGGTGCACGGCATATATTGATCCATTTACATAAAACAAGCAATAATCTGCTGTAGCTGACGTCTATTCAAAATGAGTTGATGTAAGTCCTCTAATTCTCATTGATGCATGTTACTGAATAAATAGCTTTCAGAGAGCAGCTCGCATTAATTGCAGCCAACCATGTCAGACAGGCGTGTCTTATTCTGAGTCATTATTTGAATACAGCAGTACCTGCACATGGTGATACATGCCAATGACCTGTAATGTAATACTGACCTAACTAAAGCAATGTGAGAATGACCTACAGACAGAGGAGGGTGGAACTGAACTTGGGTTCAGAACAAGGAGTCATTATAGACACAATACTTAAAACACTGAGAATCTCACAATGAAAAACACAATCACATTGTAAAAAGCATTTAATAGTATTTACGTTCTTTTCTTAGGTTAAAAAGGGTGTGTGTGACCGATCTTCACAGTCTAGACCTAGTAACTTGACTCCAGTGTGAGACATTGCATCTTTCCTGTCTCTGTCTTAAAAGACAAACACACACACAGAGTAAAAACAAACAGAACAGCCAAACACTGCACCTCTTTCAAGCCCTCAACTGTACAGAGTGTTGTCCATAGAAGAGTCACAAATGAGATGGCCTCAATTGTTTCTTCTAGACTGGAGACTCAATAGAGATCAAACTGAGATTTAGAGACCTAAACCTTATCTCAGATTGTGGGTCGGTTTCCCAAGTCTGCAAAACATATATATATCTATTGAAATGTATGTGTATGTCTGTGTGTGCATAAACAACAATCTCATTTATGCCTATTTAGAAATAGGAAAAAAACACTTGAGACATTTATTTCTGTATTATGTGTGTGTGTGTGTGTGTGTGTGCGCGCGTGTGTGCGTGTGTTGATAAGGGTAATTACAAACTTTCTTTCATTGCAATCACAAGATGCACTGTTGAATTTATTTATACACATACAGTGTTTCAAATGGATCAGAGGAAAAAAGTTACAAGAAAAATTAATGCAAAATTAGTCTTTCTTTAGACCACCCACAACCTGATTGGTCAAAGGTTTCATCAAACTAAAATCGCTTCTTTGTTCTTAATCAGCAAACGTGCATGTGTACATTTCTCCATGCTTGTAGCAACATTCACAATCTCGTGTTTTATGTGTGATCAGTTTGTCAGTTGTCACCGTGGACAAATACACTTGCACCCTACAACACACACATACACATATGTTGCTGTGAAGCAGTATTTATAAAGCTGTTTTACAGAGTATTTACAAAGCTGTGCTCTGTATTAGATTTAATTCATCTTTGTTTGAAATGTATGACATTGTGTGTTGAAGAAGCTGTGTGTGTGTGTGGTCTGACTAACAGTAGCATCTATTCCACTCATATTTATTTTGACATTTTCCATTCTTTCTGCCAGCAGCCAGAGAAAAATGACCGTTTTAATCAGACTGACCACACACACATACTCGCAACACAAACAATGTCAAACATAACACATCAGAGGAAAGTGTGTGTTACACAGCAGTACACAGAACCTTCTGTTCACATGATGTTTGTGTTTTTAAAATATTAGGGGCAATCTTTTAAAATGTTTCCTTTTTGCTGTCTACATAAATACATGCAAGAAATTGGCATGCATTTTAGAATAAATAAACAGTTTTTACTACTTTTTGGATGTCTGGAAAAGTATTGTCAATAAAGTTTAGGTGAGTAAACTGGCATGTACATGCATGCGTGTGTGTGTCTAAACTTAAAAGTTATATGTAGCTATACTACACCCATATGCCTTCTCGTCTCCATCTATATATCTGTTGAGTACTAAACCTAAACTCTTAATACTAAAAATGAGTTTGAGTCACATGCTTTGAACCCAAGCCAGCCAAATATGTTTAGCATTATTTTAGATGAAGATTATAGTAACATTCAGACTGTTTCTGATTTGGATTCCAATCATCTTCTTACATGGTTTTCTTCTTTGAATTCGATTTTCTTTTTTGTTTCTGATTGTGACTGAAAATAAGATGAAATATTGCAAGTGTAGAGACGTATTTTCACTGCTTAAACACACACTCACCCTGAGCCAGGACATCATGTCCAAAGGCTGGAACATCCTCTGGCAGGAAGACAGGCCTACAGTGTCACGTTTCAAACACACTGTGGATTAGACAGAGTTTGACACAGCAAGGTGTTTACAGATCTCAAGTGTCATCTTACTGATAAATACGCACACACACAAAGGCATGTTCACACTCTTACATCAAGGTTTAACATGGATATGTAAATACACATTTCCACCCAACGTACTCTGGAGTTGAACTTGTGATTTAGTTTATGATGTGATCACATAACATGAATTTTACCACAACTCTTTCCACTCCACAGTTCCATGACCCTGTTAACCTCCTGTGTGTGTGTGTGTGTGTGTGTGTGCAGAATTCACAGAATTCAAACCCTTCTCCCCTCATTAATCCTCTGCTTATTTACAATCACAAAAGAATAAAGAGAAGCGATGTGGGTGACAATGCCAGTCTACAGTCTGGTAACATGACTCTGGTGTGAAGCAAAGCAGGGCTTGCTGACACAAACAGAGGTATGTTAGCTACTGCTGCTTTATTTCCGCCTGACCCCGTTTACACCCACTATTCCATCCCGGAATACCTGTCAGTCAAGTACCGTGCTAAAGTTAGGGACTGTGCTAAAACTAGATTTGCATTTGAACCTATGTGCACCTTTAAATGATTTTTTACATGAAATGCCTGCATATAAAAAGGTACTATGGTATTACTGTGGTTTGATACATGGGACCTTGCTATAACTTATCTTGTAGTATCTTGTAAATATTGTGGTTTATGAAAATGGTTGTCATTCAGTTTGTTACTATATTCCTCTAATTTATATTCCTAATTTATTTGTTTCATATTGATTTTACATATTTGACTTGAATTTAAGTACGCTRATGTTATTTTCCTTCTATATAATTCATTAAATTCAAGCACGACTGTTTATGTGTGTGTGGGCTTGATCATTTCAATGGATTTCAATTGATCATTTCAATGGTCTTGCTGTTATAAATCCACAGGGTTTCTCAATATACACACACAGTCTCACAATCTTTTTTATTATGTTCAGTGTTGTCTTTCATCAGAGGTGTGCATGTGTGTGCGTCATGTGCATGCATGCGTGTGTGTTTGTGCATGCGTGTTTGCGCGTGTGTGTGAGCAGTTTCAGTTTACATGCTGACATTTACTTTATGAAGGGCTTGTTTCATTGATCATGTCTTGGCTTACGATCAACCTGGAGTGAAAATGTAAAACCCTTTGAAATGGCTCCATCAATTAATTTTATTCTTCTGCATTGTGTTTAAAAAAATCTAATTCCTTCATCTCTTCATAGAGCAGATGGGGGGATCATACGCGAGAGCTGGAAACAGTCATTCATCGTACCAAGCGCTCAGGTAAGAAAAAAGATGCATGTGTGTGTTGGCATTCATGTAATTTGGAGCTTATATTAAGACTGTGTGTGTGTTGTTACGAGTGTGTGTATACATATGTGTGAGTTTGAGCTCTGTGAGATTGCCAGCATTTTTCTTTGATGTGGTTTAGAGTTTAGAACGAGATGCATTTCCTTCATTTGATCATGCTACCTCTCTCACTCCTGCTCTCTCTCCCTTCATTCATTCCTTCCATCTTACTCATTATCGGGTGATGCTGTGCTCACCAGTAGTATATATGTGAAATCCTCCTTTTTCCATTGTAGTAGCTTATAGCAAACTGATCTAGCGCCTCTTTCGCTTGTTCTCGTGGGGCTTCGGTTACCTGCTCCTTTTTCTATAGCCGTGATTGGCTCCAGTTGGCAGAGGTTTGATTGGCAGGAGGTTTTGGCTTTGATTATGGCTGTGCAGCAACTGGCTCCGATTGGAGCTTCTACTGTTTCAGCTTTTGCACCTGTGTGTGTGATGTGCCAAAGTAAATACTGATACAACATAGATAAGGCGCACACATAGCACACAAGCATTGTACACATGCTCAGTCCCACACACTCGCATGTTTTTAATCACAGATGCTGAAGCCGATATGTAGCAGAACATCAGATGACTGATATTATGCAGATACGCATACACAGATATACATAGAGAATAATGTACAGTCTGATAAACAAGGTAACATAATACAACAACATTTTTGTGGAAGGACGTGTTGTCTGTACTATATCCTGCATTTTTGTGGCTATTTACAGACTATATAAATAGATTTAAATGATTGATTTTAGCAGAAATTATTTAATGTGGAGAAAGTGAAGTCACACTAGATCATCAGTGCAGTGTGAATTTGACATTGGTCAGTAATTCTGTTTAGTGGAATAATATTCGATTGCAATATGGACCCATCAAAAAGAGTTGACCAGTTGTGGTGTTCATCCTAAATAAGATTAGGACTGATCTGAGTTCAGTGCCTTGTCAAATGTGCACACACAAGCTGACTCAAACCCAGTTTAACGATTAACAACTGCATTGGCTGAAATTTTCTGTTCATTATATCACATGATTTCTGTCTCACTATTTAATTAGGAATGAAAGGGAGTTGACAGACTAAATGACTCTGATATTTGTCTCTGATTCCCTGTCATGGATTGTAACTCACAGAAACCAGAACAGAAAGACTGTAATATATTGATTTAAGCTGCCTTTCTTTAAGTTACTTGATTTAAATGTGTGAGGAACCCACTGAATGCGTGCAATTATGTATTTGTTCTTCCATAATGTAAAAAACGTTGTTCATGTAGAACAGCTATATTAAAAAATAAGACCTACATTTATCATAGACTGTTTGTTAAAAGCAAACAAACATAATTACTACGGCAAAAAATTGCTGTTTGTTATTTGACTTGTGTTTGATTTAGTCCAAATCCACAAGAGTCTGTCCAACCAACAGATGATATCAGACATGTTTGATGGTATCAGGGTTGATTCACTGAATCTGTTAATGCTCCCCCTCTGGGAGACATGGTTGCATGCAACGACTCTCTGTGATTCTCTAGCTGCTATGTAAATGGTGCCTGCGACTTAAAATCTTATGGGACACTGGCCTAACAGAATGTCTGGCAGGAACCATCATGAGCCATGAACGCTGCCAGTATATTGTACACACACACACACACACACATAAACACACTAATAAGTTTGCTGAATCACATCCGGACATGCACACTGTTAGCACCAGAAGGAAGATCTTTCACAGAGATCTGACATTGCATAAAGAACAGAACTGTTTAATGGATGTCCAGATCCCTCCAGTTACAGAGATTGAGTTAAGCATTCATTCATTTATTCATAAATGTGACAAGTCTGGTTTTCTTTATTCAAATGCCCTATGTAAATAAGCATGTGAGCTAAGCCATTAACCCGTAAGGTTATGGAAACCCCCCTCCAGTTGAGCACTGGACAGTTGCATTAAAAAAAACGCTGATGTAATGCAATAGAAATGACAGGCTGAGCTGAATGTGATTGGAATATAGGTGGTAACAAAAGCCTTGTGCCTCACAGTTTGGTGATAGTGAGGTTGTGTTCGGAAAGAAATCGGGACCGAGCGTTGACCCAAAGGTATGCCTTAAGGCATCTGCTGATGATGTAGATCTTAAACATCATTATCAAGATTTGAAATATAACATTTAATCTTTCACAGACATTAAATCTAGTTCTTTAAACTATGTATGCGTCCGGGAGGCAGTGCTTGTGTATTAAATCATGCATTAAATTCTCTCTCACACACACTCAGGTGTGCTGCAGATGGATGCAGGAAACAATGCCTGTAATATGCTGAGCATTAAATCTCTGTGTTTGATTTAGATCCAGACAGCAGTGTGGTGATGTTTCATAAACTCTGATAAATCCTTAACACACTGTTATGTAGCCATTTAAGGTATGGCATAAATCACCATGTGTGCATTTGAAACTATAGACATTAAAGTTCATTGTGAGCTCATTTTGAACATTGTACACACACACACACACACACACACACACACGTTGTGGGGGACAATATTCATGGACCCCAGCTTATTAGATTTCAGTATAAAATGAATCTAGAGTAAGTATTAATGTGTGAGTTACTCCATCTAGTGTCAAACTGTGCTTAATGTCCATACAGTTTTTTTTTCAATTTAGAAAACATATAGGGTGAAAATATTTATTACCAGCCATGAAACTTTGCATTATTAAAGAAATAGAGCAATATATTTTAATGCATATAAAAAATAGTTATGTTTGTTCAATTTTTATTGCATATTTGTGACACAAAAGGTTCATAAGAAGATGTGCATAGCAGCAGATCTCATAAACCATGCACTATATTGTCTATATAAACTTTTTAAAATAACTTATTCTATTGACCGACCAGTTTGTACACAAATTTGGTGTCTGGCACTGATTCCTTTTGAAACGTGTGTTTGTGCGCATCTGTTTGTGTGCACGATATGCTAATTGCATATGCTAATTTTATAAGGTATTTATTTAATAAGCCACTTATAAATAAATTCTTACACTCACATGCTACACTGACCCTTTTCCAAATTCTCAGATTCATGGGTCAAAACATTTACACATGGACTTACACAAACTTAAACACTTTGTTGCCTTTGGCCTCATAAACATTCACTTGTGAATGTACAGATGGTGATCGGTGTGTATGTGAGTGCAGCTGGATGTTTGGTGTTAAATATGGTTCCAATAAAGTTTGTCTTTGATGCTAATTTGTTCCATTCATTAAAGATTTAACACTCGTTCTTTTTTCCCCATTTAAAACAAACACAGACATACCGCTGTCAATCAATTCCCTCCAAATTCTTTTAATGTACATGGTTTTCATGTACACAAACATGCACACATGCACACAGTTAACAGCAGTTATTTCAGCAGTTTAAAGTTCTTATTACTGTACTTATCGCATTCTTAAGTTTTGATTATTTGACATCTTATTTTCATTACATCAGCCTTGAATTTGTAAACCAGACAGAGAGGTAAAACATGTTGAAGAATGCTATTGATTTTGGCATTTTTTAAACAGCAATAAAGATTAAGGTAATTATACCAAAGGATTTGCTGAACAAACTTTTTATTGGTTTGTGGAATTATTTGTTCGGCATATTAAACCTTAAGAATGGATTTCACCCACACAGTGTTGTTTGTTAGCATGTTTTATTTTAATTAATTACACTTTAATTTGCTTTTTTTTCAAAACATTAATATCATAATGTTTTCATAACATAAAAATATAAACAATAATATATTGACTTTATATATAGTAAAGTATCAATGTCATCTTATATGGTACTTTTTAAATGTTAATCCATCAGGCAATTCAAACAGAATTATATAAAGTCCATGAAGATAATGGCATGGTGCTATTCCGCAATACGTAATGCTTAACCCAGGTGGTATGTAAATGAAAGAGTTGGCACTGAAATACCAAATGTTTGAACTGTTTAGTGAATTCACTCTTGATTGTTATATAAAGATGACGTGGCCCTTAGCAGAGCAAGACTGAAGACAGGTGGAGGTCATGATTTCAGCGTGCCTATCGTGTATGTTTTTTGTTATGCTTGTTTGATTTTATGTTTGCGTATGTTATGTAGTAACTCAACTTTTCATCCAACATAAACCTTTCTGTCTCGTTCACCCTCTCTCACTCTATCTCTCTGCTTTGTTGTTTCTCATGTGATGAGAAAAAATGAGAATTATAGGAAAAGATTAAAAACAGAAAGTTTTTTTTCAGGTTTGATTTGATTCTTTGTTTTGAGAAAAAGAAATATCGCGTGCGAAGCCTACCAGACAACACAAAAACAGCAAGTCGTTTACAAATGAGTTGAAGTAGTTTTATTGTGAATATTGGCCAACACAAACACAGAGGAACCTCAGGCCTTAGGACCATAGATCTGTCTCCTGAGAGTGATTGTGTGAGGATTTCTGAGTGTGTAGGCTAGTCTTTAATCTAGAAAACAGTTTATTTTGTCCAGTATGTTTATTACTGATTTAATCGCTTTGTACACTTGCGCACACACACACACACAAATAGGCTCTAAGCAGATATTTTGACGTCATATTACAATAGGCTTGCTGCTCAGCAGGACATTGGATTAAACCTGAAAGTATATTTTTATGTAAGTATTTGTCCATTAAACCAAACTGTCTGTTTGCCCATATAGTTTAGGGTTAACACCATTTGTGCACTTGCAAACACCCTTGGCTGCTTGCTTTATTATGTGTGTGTGCTACATGTTGTAGACACCAGCAGGTGCTGTTAGGCTTGGTTATATTTGTTTCTGATTAAAAGCAGATAATGAAAGATAACAGCCACTGTGAATGAGTCGTCTGCTTTTTCAGAATGGGAACCAGAACTTAAGGATGATTTTTCGTGCATTGTGAGTTGAGAATGTGAAATGATACATTTATAATTACTTTCTCTTGTTTCCTTCTGCTTATTCTCTCTTTTAGAATCTAATGGAAAAAAGAAAGGAGAGCGGAAGAAGGGTAATCTTATCTGTTTTCTCACAATGCTCTCTTATGACCCGTCTGTATTCATTCTAATGAATACTGAGTGACAGTTTGCAGTGGTGTGTTGTTTCAGTTTCAATGTCTCAGTGTTTCCAAWGKCATAATACAATGCATAAAATAATTTCAACTGTTATATTAAATATTATACTGATATAATTTTATAATTATATAGATTRTAAGGCACAAACGGCAACACAGTGTATTTCTCATTGATTTCTCATTGTCATATCATTATATATATATAATTGTATTTCTTTTCTTCATCTTATCAGGTAAGAAAGGCCCCCCTGGCGCTCCTGGACCCCCAGGTCCACCTGGTCCACAAGGCCCACCTGGAATACCAGGGATACCGGGCATCCCAGGCAGCAATGCAATGGGTCCCTCTGGTCCACCAGGCCCTCCTGGACCAGCAGGACCTCCAGGACCACAAGGTCCACCCGGACCACAGGGACCTTCAGGTTAACAAAGACACTTGCCTTTACACACAGTCAAACCAAGCTAATCAACAGCTTATAGGTTTTATACCAAGTACGGATGAACCAGGCCATTGGAGAACTCATAACTGAGTTTACATTCATGCTTTATTGGCATTATACCATAGGGCAAGACACTTGCTCCAAAGTGGCTGTTTCTACATTTACACTTAATTATTTTAGTGTGTTTGGATTATGATTTTGAGTTAATGTATTGTCTGTTGTGTTTGAATTGTAGTCACCTTATCAGAAATTATAGTTTTATGTTCGGTTTGCTGTGTATCAACAGGTGGTGCAGATAGAGGCAGAAACAAAGAGACGCAGGTATCTTGTGCATATGCTACATTATTTGACCATGAATCCAACAGCTTGTGTTGTGCATGAAAGTTTGTGTATATGTGTAAAGGTGTGTATGTGTAAAGACTGTATTTTTGAATATGTGGGTTTAAACATGAATGTTTTTCTGTAGCCAGCAGTGGTGCATCTTCAGGGTCAAGAGACCACAATCCAAGTGAAAGAAGGTAAGAGTTAAATAATGATTTTTGACATACAATCACATATGCTTGAGAATATGTATTAATGTTGTGCATGCATCAGCCATATCATGTTTTGCTTTAAATCTATAATAATATATAATGTTATTTTTTATAATTGTAATGACAACTATAAAATGTTTGTTTGGGGGTTAGGTAATATATCAGGGGAATATAGTTAGTCTAGTTTTGTAATAGTATAATACATTATATAAAAGTATAGTCTAGTCTAGCCTGTTGTGTATAATGAAACTGTAAAGTGTGCATGAGTCAATTGTGTGTCACTGGTATCATAACAGATGATTGAATATTTACTGATGTCTGTTTGTGAGATTTGTCAGAAGGTGTGTTGAAGAATTGGAGAATGATTTCAATTCATCAGAGAGTGTTTAAAATGCACTCACGTTCTGGAGAGTTGGAGGTCCTGCTTGACGGAACATACTTTATATATAGTCAGGTAGAAGTGAGTACAGTCCCTGGACTAACTCTACTCCTTATACACAAACATATACAATATATAAATACATTTTAAATATACAAAAATATGTTTTTAGAATATTAACAAGAACAGAAATAAATAACTACTATTATACTATTTTTCTGTGTGTGTGTGTGTGTGTCTCTCTCTCTCTCTCTCTCTCTCTCTCTCTGCAATAGGTATATTACCTGAATTTCACAGACATAGCAAGTTATGAGGTGATGGTGGACAAGACTCCATTCTTACGCTGCACACGAAGTATTGAGACTGGCCAGCGCAAGTTTAATACCTGTTACACTGCAGGCGTGTGTTTATTGCGAGCCCGGCAAAGAATCTCCATCCGCATGGTGTACGAAGACACCTCCATCTCCATGAGCAACCACACCACCTTCCTCGGTAGTATCCGCCTAGGGGACGCCCCAACTACAGGACACACCTGAGCCAATCGCCTTAAAGATTGACCTTGTCAAAAACACAGATCTCATTATTAGATGTTTATGAGCCAATGAGCTTGCAGACCACACCCACTGAACTCATCTGAGTCAGTTTGTCTCATTAGCTCAACCCCCTTTTACAGGCCCAGTCTAGGTCCAAATCAGACAGTTTATGAACTAATGGGCTTGTCTACATTTCTTGCAAGCAAGCGCTCTTTAGAGCTCATCTCAGAGGAAACTTGACTGGCTTTGTCATAGCAGAATAACATTTCCCACTGACAAAATTGTCAAACAATCTTATAGCACAGAAGCCTTTCATCTATATTCAAGAATTACCAACACCACAGGCAAGGAATCGAACTGTCTATTTACAAATTAAATCAATGGACATTGTAAATTAACAGGATGCAATTTGTTTCAGTAGGTCTAGCAGGTCCACAGATCAGAAGATTTGGGAACAGTGAAATTGGATGATCTCATATCTTTCACTGTTGTTGTAAAGTGTATGCAATGCCATTAATACACCCTGTGTTTGTCAGCTGGTTAGAGCTGACCAATCATAATAAGTCTTTCTGTGATAAACTTACCAGTAGCAACCTGCCCCTCAAATAGACAGTCACAAAAATGCATCCGCCACATACTAGTGAATCTGTGTACTATTATATAAAATAAGCACTGATTTGGGCAATGTATATAAAATAGAATCTTAATCTATTTTCTTTATCTCTGTTTTTTTACACACACAGTCAATGTATCTGTTTTTAATATGAAGTAATACAGTTCCAAACATTATAGCAATGTACCAATTTTAGAGCTAATTTAGAGAGTTGTGTGGTTCGTTCTTCAAACAAACGGCCCTGCGTTTAGGCACTGACATACTGGTTTAATGTACCCTAAACCATGATTCATGTCCCTGAATGCGAAATAGCATCAAATACCACATGTCTCCTGCAGGGGTCAGTAGTGGTCCTGTACATTAAATGTAGCACTGAGAAGTTGGTAATGTTGTTGAAATAGCATACTGTCATACTGCTGTACTCCTGTATACTGTGCACAATATGCGTTTTGTATGCATAAAATACCAAGACTATTTTCTAAAATAAGCAGTGTAATTTAGCCCATATTGTGTGGAATACTGTGTGCATAATTTGTTAGTATGACAGATGAGAAGTAATATGTGGTGGACATTTTTCACATTTTTATTTCCACAGTGATAATGTGATGCTGCTCTCTAAATTACATGTGCATATGACAACAATGTACAATACTAGTATGTTTGCATACTAGTATGTGCATTACATAATGCATGTCATTCCATCCACCAGGAAAGTATATATAGTATATACTGCAAATTATAAAGTAAGCTAGTATACCATTATAAACAATCTTTATCCTGCACACACATGCATACAAGCGTAGGTAAATTCATTACTCACTCCTGCATGGTTTCTCCAGCGTGTGGATTGTGGGACTGAATTGGTTGTAAGGACAGAATTATGTGAGTGTAGTTTAGTTAATAAGAATCAGACCTCAGATCTTCCCAGTGAGCGCAAACTGCTTTAGTGTGTGTTCAAAGGCCTTGAAATAAAAAGAACCATGGGAATTAGATGGGACTTTCTGAAGAGTGCTGATAATCCTCCCATTGGTTCTCACTGCATGTCCCCTCGTCCCCAAATAGAAATGTCACCCCACAGGCCGGATCAGCAAGGCAAAAGCTCTGAATATGACCATGTTTTGTTTGGTTGCTTGAATCTCTCTTTATATTCTTATACATCAGATCTGACCGACAGCTTTTTGTTCTTATTTGTTTTTGGTGTGTGTATTTTAGATATGAGTGCCTTTTAGGTAAATCATTTGTATACTGTGTAGTCATGTTTTACTGAAGATAATGTATATTTGTAAACTTTACAGGGGCTGTATATATGTATATAAGATCTTTTGCTTTTTGTAAAAAATGGCATATTAAATTGTTTTTGAAAGATATTTTAAAGGATTGTTTTTTTACTCAATGGTTAATTTTTTCTAATAAGTGTGTAGTGCCATCTAGTGGTTTGTTTGAATTTGAAGCCATATACTGTATGTGACACTGTCTGCGAAGTCTATGTAGTCTTATGTAGAATGATTTTCTGAAGAAAGCGTTAAATCAGAAGGCTATTTTTACAGACAGCATAACACATGAGTATGTGTTTGAATGTCTGCTGCTGAGATGTTTCTCAATTACTTCAATTCAGAAGTTCTGATGTCCATCAGAGCTACAAACTGGGGGTAATTCAGGTCAGCCAGACAAACAAATCAGTTCCATGAAACACGGAAGCTCTGAAAGCAAATACATGTCATGTTAACTTTTGTTAAATATTGTATATCAGTCACATTTTGCTTTAGACTCTGTACTCAGCATTAAGTAGTCTACAGGGTGATGTAATGCCTAATAACACTTGTATAGAATTGTATGCTTTCAAAAGCATGAAGAAAAACAGGACACACTCTTGGTATTGATCTTTTTTCAAATCTCTCAGGACAATTAAACTCAAAAGAGTAAGAAATAGCAGCAGATCATCCCTTAAGCCCCCTGACAGTTTCAAACAGGTGGACTCCATCACAGAATGGTTTCAAGGTGAGACTTACGTCATTCTGAAAATTTCACACTTTAGGAAATGGAGCTACTGTTCTGTTCTGGGCTCACTGGTGTGTTCTGTTCTGAAAATTTAACCTAAAAAATGTTTTAATAGCAACAATACATTTTTATCTAACATGTAGCAGCTTGACTTCAGCATTATAAACAGAATAACTTGAACAAGAGAACAAAAAGCTCTTTTATTTCTGTGTAGTGTGTAAACTAGCAACATGTAACTACTAACTTCAAATATAAGTGCAGTTTAATATGCTTAATGTGGTTTAATTCTTTTTATGTGGTTGACTGAAATCCTCTTTAGGTCCTAAATAACCTATTTTCTACTAATGTCACAGTATTGTGACAAATAATTTATGTAGCTGTGTTTGCATTGAATTGTGGTCGCTTAATGCATTACAACAGGTCAGCTAAAGGTCAAAATGAATTGGTCAAATTGTGGCTTGCAGCCTCTTTACATTCTTTAAACAAACACTTACTTTGCTGTTTTTAATGCTTGCGATATTTTTAATGTTGCAGCTGCATATAACAAATATACAACAAAACACGTATTTCTCAGTGATGCGCTGACTTAGGAACTAAGAGGATTTATGTAACATGTCGATAGTCATTTTGTAGACTTCAAGCGAACCTCGTTGGTTTGTTTATTTGTTAATATAGTGACGTCGCTTATTTACAGCGTTCAATGCCCACACTCCCAGTTCATTGCCTATTATAGGAAGATTTGTTGATCGGATTAGGATTTCGTGGGCATTTCATTATTCTGGAGCAGTTAAAAGATGTTTTGTTTGATCTAATCCAGACTAATTCGTGCACATCAATTTATAAATCCCTGTTTAAACTTTCGTCCACCGATGGCCCATTGGTAGATCAATAACCAATCGATTCATGAAGTTGGCCTGTTCTGGCCCTTTTGGTAAAAATCAGCGAAATCAAAGAGAAGCTTTTCTCGCCTTTTTGTGGATTGACATGGTTGCCTGCACTTCAACGTAAGGGGTATTTCTGATCGTCTCAAAGTGAGCATGACTGCTCTGGAACCTGTTACCATTCACACCTATGTGATGATCAGACTAGAGTGATTAGCACCAGGACTGTCTCTGCATTGTTCACCATAAATGTGCGTCAGGTAACGTTCCGTCCAGAGCAGATTTCATCCGAACTGAACAAGCAACCAATGGATACGTTTAAGAAATAGTTGGTAATAGTTGTATACTTTGCGCTTGCAATTTATTTTATATAGTTACAGTTTAATTACTAGTAAAATGATGTGATTAAGTTAGAAAAAGAAGGGCTCGTCCGGGATTTGAACCCGGGACCTCTCGCACCCTAAGCGAGAATCATACCCCTAGACCAACGAGCCACCTTGTGGAAGAAAGTAAAACCACGCTTACTTAATTCTAATATTGCATATTCGAGGCAGACATTTCAGCTCAAACACTGACTGCTAAACATCTCATAAATTAGTTTAAGAATGTAATGCATGGTTTAAAACATAGAACAGTGAAATATTAGCATGATTTGTGATATTTCCCCCCCTCTCATTTGTCGAGTTACAGTAATTGCTAACTACTGTTTTAAGATGTTTGCGCTTGTAAAGAGGAATGAGAAATCCGGCTTATCTATGGGGAAAGCCGAATCAAGCCTATTTTCATGTAAATGAAGGAGTTGTTGATCCTGTTTGGACAGAAGTCTTCAAAAGACTGAAGCCCAATTGTTTCCTCTGGGAAGACACACACTCTGAAACGCTGAGTTTACAGAGGCTGTTGCTGAAGTTCTTACCCTTCATCTCCACAAACAGGTTGTTATTTGTGTTAACAGACATGTCACGTGTTTTATTCATACTGATCACTGTCTGCTATAAGACGCTTCTGATAAGGATTTCATGTTCCCTTTTAGTGACCCCAAAGTCCTCGCGCTTCTTCGATCTTTAATCTTGTCACCGCCCACAAGTGATGGGCGTGTCGAGCCCCATTGCTGTACTATGAAAGTGAGAGAGCGCCTCACTTTAGACCTGGACATCAGTGTGGATATTTGGCTGTTCGGCGTGTATCTTAGCCACTGTGAAATACCTTAAATCAAACCTCTGGATTTCTAAACAGCGGAAAATCAATATGACGCTATATAGGAATTTTCTTCTGTTTTTCGTGCTTTCTTGGAATGTGATATATCCATGCACAGGAATATCATGGCTGTAAGTATGTCTTTATTCTCACACGACGTTACATGCTACATTTATAATAGAAACCGATTAATTCAGTTATATATCTGTATAATATCTATGATATTTACCCCAAAACCTACACCGTTTATATTAATGTTATGTCGCGTGGAGCTCTGGGCGTTATTCTAGTATAAATGCAATAAATTACTATTGTAAAATTTATATAATGTATTTTATTTGTAAAATGTATTTTGGGTGCTTTAAATCTACTCACATTGAATTGAAAACTTAATAACCACAACTCAGTATTTAATTTACAGTACCTCTCAAAAACAGACAGCCTAACTTTTGCGTGAAAGCCAAGAAGTTAAACGTGTGTTTTGGAATATACCCATAATTTCGGGCGTACGCGTCATTTCTGTCTGCAGCGGGTTAACTGTGAACGGGAGCGCGGTCGGATGGAATCAGACGCATCACTGTAAACTCCTGGACGGGCTCGTGCCAGATCAGACCCAGCTCTGCAAGCGAAGCCTCGAGCTCATGCACAGCATCGTGCACGCGGCCAAACTCACCAAGAGCGCGTGCCGGAGCACCTTCAGCGACATGCGCTGGAACTGCTCTTCCATCGAGAGCGCGCCTCATTTCACTCCGGACCTTGCGAAAGGTGACTAAACCTTTGAAACAGCTGTCATATCCTATCTTTTAGATAGCAAATCTTTCTATACACTTAAGGACAAATGCATTGTTTTAAAATGGATAATTTTAAGAAAGTCCATTTAAAATAAGTCTGGAGAATAAATTAATAAGATAATGATTTTATATTTCCATTGAAATTGCCACACTGCTTTTTAGATCAGTGAAAATACATATGGCCCAACATGTCAGGCTTTCACTTATTGTAAACAATGTCTTAACATTATTATTATAATCTGTATTGTAGAGTGCAGACAAATTTAGAAATGTATAAGACTGTGGGCTATGCTGTGGGCTATGATGTGGTTCCAGAGACGTTGTAACAGTTTTGTGTCTGCAGGGACCCGTGAGACAGCCTTCGTATTTTCTCTGGCCGCTGCTGTGGTCAGTCACACTATTGCACGGGCCTGTGCAACTGGAGAACTCCCCAGCTGTTCCTGTGCACCAGCACCATCAGAGCAGGCGGCACCGGACTTCCGCTGGGGTGGCTGTGGAGATAATGTTAGGTACGGCCTGCAGATGGGCTCGGCTTTCTCTGACGCGCCCATGAGGAACCGCCGCACTGGACCACAAGCCTTCAGACTCATGCAGCTGCACAACAATGCAGTGGGGAGACAGGTAACTTGATCACAGTAAAAATTTGTTAATTTCTGATGTTATATACTGTACTTGTTATATAATGTCTTGTCAATGCAATTTACCTGCTTGTACACATTTCTTTTACACAATGCATTCTTAAATAAGGGTTTAATCAGTAACTGGCATTTTGACTTGTGACTGTAATTTGTCTATTTGCTGATATTAACATATATTTTATTTTTATAGGCACTCACAGATTCTCTAGAGATGAAGTGCAAATGTCATGGTGTTTCTGGGTCTTGCTCTGTGAAGACCTGTTGGAAGGGCCTTCAGGACATTAGCTCCATCTCTGCTGAACTCAAGTCAAAATATCTGTCGGCCACCAAGGTTATTCCACGTCAGATAGGCACCCGCCGACAGCTGGTTCCTCGGGAGATGGAGGTGAGGCCGGTCAGGGAGAATGAACTTATCTACCTGGTCAGCTCGTCTGACTACTGCTCACAAAGCACCAAGCAGGGGTCATTTGGAACTATAGACAGGTAAGATACACATCATCAATCAGGATTACTGATTAGGACTGAGTTTCTCATGCTTTGGTTGTGTGTGAAAGAGAGCAATCAGTTCTCAGTCAATGTAATGAATGAGGGATTATCATCTGACTGATGGGATAAAGCACAAAGAAATAACAGATAAATGAAAAGGATCAGTTAAACATTATCACACACATAGACACACAAACCTCAGACCTCTCTCTCACACACACACACACAATTTATCACAAGCACACAAAATAAAATTTTCTTTCTTTTCTTACCTGAGATAAAATGTTAGCTGTGAATTACTATCAGATTGTAAAATCGATCGGATTGTAACCTCTGTTTCTCTCTGCAGGCAGTGTAATAAGACTGGGATAGGCAGTGATAGCTGTGGGCTCATGTGTTGTGGTAGGGGATATAATGCCTACACAGAGGTGCTGGTAGAACGCTGTCAATGTAAATATCACTGGTGCTGTTACGTCTCCTGCAAAACCTGCAACCGCACGGTCGAAAGATACGTCTGCAAGTGACACAACAACAAAGGACCGCGTCCATCAAATGACACTCAAAAGAGGAACACAGCGCACTGCCAGTCTGTCAAAATGTGTATGATTATGAGCCATAAGTCAGTGGATAATCCTCTCCAAGTGCTGTGTGGATGCCAGGAGTGTGAAGAAAGAGAAGCTGGAGTGAAGGAATAAGGACTGGTGAAGAGTTTTCCATTAAAAGATACATGTGAAAGAGTTAATGAATGGATGTTAAACAAAGAGCCCTGCAGTGAGTCCCTGAATGCACCCGCAGACAGCCAGAGTGATAAGCAGTGGCCACTCACTTCAAAAACTCATCAACTCCGCCACAGAGAGAGACTGGGGGAAGGGTGGAGCTGATAGCTACTTGTCAGTAAAGTTCAAATTTGCTGTATTGTATGTTGAATCTGAAATGTAAAATCCTTTGCAAAGGATCCTTTGGCAAGGGCTAGAAAACTAGAAAATCTGGTTTACTTAAAAGGCTCTCTGCATGCAGTATGAAGGGCTCATTTTTATAGCCGAGAAATCTAATTTTTTCTATTGTATGCACAGTGAGATGACTTTGTATATTGTATATTTTCTGTAAAAATACATTTGTATTTATTTTATTAAAATATTTAATGAAAGAGACTGTAGTTTCTCTTACAACACATTTTAATGGTGATTATTTGTTAGAAAATGCAGTGTCTACAGTCAGTCAGACAGTCAGTTTCGGGGCAGTAAAAGTATGTTTGCCAGCACTGGTTGATCACTCAGTCTGTTCTGTGTGTATGTAAATGTGAGCAACGTTTTCATTCTTTTAGATCAAAGACATTTTCAGCATAACAGTGCTATAGAGAGATTAAAAATACAGATAGTAACAGCTGGAAAAAGGAGACTGGTAACTGGTTTTGCAGCTCCTTTTCTCCTTTGATATGTCTGTCAGATGATTGAATTTTGAATTTGTCAGATTATTTTGAAATTTGTTGTTTGATATTTTTATATTAATGTGTGATACAATTAGTTTAACCATAGAATCAAAAGTTTTCTAGGTAACTTGTGGCCCAAAGGAATGAATTTAAAGTCATGTCTCAACATTGTTTTTCTTAATTTTTGGGTCAATGTATTGCAAAAGTTACAAAAATTACAAAAGTTGCTGTCAAAAATACTTATCAATTCTTTCAGGATTCTGTTGACTGTGTACCTGGTGTGAATATAGGCTGTGGAATGTTGCTTCATTTAACTGAATTCGGTGTGTTGTTTGCTGAGAGAATAACACCACACACTCACACAATGAGTATTTAAACAACACAGTCTGAGGAAGAGTTTATTAGTGCTTAGCTGTTTGCTGAGTGACTGTTTGCGGAAACAGATGCAGGACAATCCCAGGACAATTTCTGTTGACAGGCTCATTCAACCCGACCCCACACACACACACATCAGAATCAGACTGTATTGGATGTTATTTCATTTCTGTATTAGTCTAATTATATTTTCTATACTATACCTAAAATTATCCCCTGCTATAACCATTTGGCATTTTTTTTAGATTTTAATGCTGTTCTTTATTATGGGGGGCATCATAGGGGATGCACCACTTTGGTTCCCACAAAGATAGCAAACACTCTATTCTAAACTTTGTTCTTTGACTCTGCAAGTGTGTGTGTGTGTGCATGTATGTGTGCGTGTGTGTGTGGCACCTGTCAGTTCTGCCCCCCATATTGTTGGTGCTGCAATGACAAAGCAAAGGGCACAAAAGGCACATAGCTGGACACACACATACACACATACTGAGAATAGATCTCTAAGTGACTCCAAATATGTGAAGAATCTGTGGCAAAAATAGTACCTTACAAACTTTTAACAGCTTAGCAACATTTTCAGAAAACTAAGAATGAAATGTTAGTGTGTGTGCGCGTATGTGCATATGTCAATACACATAAGGTCATGAAGTCTGAATATGTTTGTTTGAATATGGTGTGTCTACGCTGGCTGTTATTCTCTAGGTTGACAGTTGATGTATGTTGCATATTTTAAGGCTAGAGATCAGGGTTAAAGGTCACGACTGGGTTAGGTTCAGTCCTTCACTAGGAGAGGAATTTTCTTTTTGTGGACAGAAAGACAAAATGACCTCATAGCTCAATAAAGTAAATAAAAACTGAAGTGAATACATGTGTTAAATAGCCTTTAACTGTAGACAGAAACTTGGAGGGACAGTCTATGTGGTTTAGCCTTAGATTAGAAAAAGGGTTGGATCGGATTAGCCTAGAGGGAGATCTTCTGGTCTGTCACTGTAACAGTTCCGGTGTCACTTAGTTTCTCAGCAGCTGAACATGCCAAAGGTTCAGTGATACAACACCATGGGAAACTGTGTGAAGATATGTGTGTCCTAACAAAGGCTCAGTCTATTGAGATAATGCAGCAGTGGACTGTGTTACCTTATGAAGTTTATTTTCAAGGGCATGAATGATTCGCTTAAACACACCCGACTGTTTTACTCCAGGCAAAATCTTTAATATGATACTAACAACTAAGTTTCTCTCTTCACACACACAAATGCACACACACACAATGCAAACTCTTTCAATGAAAGTTGCCAATGAAAACTGTGTGAATGTGTTGATGTTGACAGACAAAAAGTTCAGAAGTTAAAACAGCCTTAAAAGGAACAAAGTTTAGTCCCTAAGTCTCATGAATTTTTTTTTCCTTGAAAATGCAGTAGAAAGGAAAGCCACTCAAAAGGATGTCTAGTTGCTACAAACCTTAAGTATAAGTTTATTACTACTAGGGTATTATCACCATAACTGAAGTGCCTTAGAGAGCTGTTGTGCCTTAGAGAGCAGTTTTCAGACTCTTTTAGGTGCGCTACTAAGTGCAGTGAGCAGGCGTTGCTATAGACCAGCAGCTCACAACCTTTGCTGCCATCTAACGAACATAATTGGCACAGCATACAGAGAACCAACCGGATACAAGAAACGGGATCATACGGAAGCCGACTCGGATCAGAAAAACGCTTTGAGCGATGGCGGCTGCTGAACACACTGACTGTCCACAAAACCCCAGTGGTTCGGACGCCCCGAAACTGTCAGACTTGCTGGACCGTGGCTGGAAGCTGTATGAGGAAGTGGACACCACGAATGAGCCGAGCAGCTCAAACGCCGTTCAGGTTAAAGTGAAGCGGGGTATCATTCAACTGGAGGAGGCTACTAAGATGGTCAATCAGCTGGATCTGTTCAGGTTAGAAGAACATTACACAAAACACATCAGATACCGAGCGACACGACAGACCAGAATATCCCATTTCAAATCAACAAAGCTGTCTTTAATGTTACCGGGGGACGCGGACATAATAAAAGGGGCTTTGGATTTTGTCGGGTCTCCCGCAGTGCAACTAGTGTATAGTATAAATGATCAAACTGTATCGTCAGCAGTTGTCAACAATGTAATGTAATGCATGAACAATTGTGATAAATCTTAGTTCATCTTAGTTCAAATCTTAGAACATGCAGTTCGACATGAAAAATACACAACATAACAGACACATTTTCCTTGTTTCTTTATTTGCTATATATATATATATCATCGTCATAAAACAACAGCCAGTGTTAATCATGTCATTTCATTTTGATGGCAGTCGTAACGAAGCTCTGGAGGAGATCAGCACCACTGATCTGAAGTACCTCCTGTTACCGGCTCTGCTGGGATCTCTCACTATGAAGCAGGTGAACGCCAGCAAACGTCTGGAGCACGTGCAGGCGGCTCGCGTCTACTTCATGGACTTCCTCCAGCGGTGCAAGAACTATGATGTGTGCAGTTTTCAGCTGCCCAACGCCGGCGAGAGCAAAGCAGACACCGAGGAGCCGACAAATCATCCTCCCATGCCAATGTCACAGCCAGACCTTATTACCATGGCAACACAAAGACAAGCCAAAATCGAAAGGTGTGTTGTGTTTTGGGTAACATGCATGTTGGTTAGATGTTACTTAATATTTGTCAAGTGTGTTTACTACCAGTTGTGCTAATGTTTATGTAACGTTTATGTGTGGCATATTTTTCTTTGTGTCCAGGTTTAAGCAACGTAAGGAGACGGAAGCCAAGCTGAGTGAGATCAGAGGGCTGGTTGAATCGGGATCAGCTGATGAAGAGGTGGTGAGAGATTTTTACCTGCTGAATGTACGCAGGTGGGTCACACTAGCACTCGAGGAGATCGACTCCATTGATCAGGAGATCGAGATACTGAAACGAATGGAGCTTTTCAAGCAGGTATATCTGAATGTTATTAGGTCATGAGCACATGCTATGTCAGGGCTTTGAATAATAATGTTTTCTTTTTTCCCAAAGAGTGCACCACAGCCATCTCCACCCAGAAGACCACCCACGAAGCCCTTTATTCTGACTAAGGATGCTGTGCAGGCAAAGTATGTGTGCGTTTGCAGTGTGTCTGTTTTTTTTATTTGTGTATCAGGTCTGTTAGAGGCATTGGCACAGACATGACAATAATGGCTTATTTTCTGCTGCCCCAGTTGCAAAAAAAGTGAAAGGTGTATGTGTTACAGTTATTCATGGAGATCCAACTGGAACGTTGTTGCATTTAATGGTGTTTTTGTGTGTGTGTGTATTGCAGAGTGTTTGGTGCTGGGTATCCCAGCCTTGCCACCATGACAGTGGATGACTGGTATGAGCAGCATCGGCGGAAGGGATGTTTACCCGATCAGGGCATACCTCGTACTGCAGGTACTTGCACAGTTATGCGCTTCAGAATAAAAGTTATACACTGATTATGAAGCAGTAGTACATTGTCAGAATATTGTCACTCTTTAACAGCGGATGGTGATGAGGATGAGCGGGCAGAGAGAGAGAGAAAGGAGGAGAATGATGATGAAGAGGCACTGCAGAAAGCACGAGACTGGGATGATTGGAAGGACACACACAGGAGAGGATATGGCAACCGCAAGAACATGGGCTGATCTGACACGTGCACATCCCCTCAGTTCTGTCAAGATAAACCCCAAATGCAGCCAAAACAAGATGTGGACACAGCGGAGATGCTGTAGTGTCAAGTTCATTCAGTTACATCTTTTCTGAACTAAGTTTGTTAAGTTCTTTTAAATGTCTCTATAATTCTTAAACCTCTGTGTGCTGTTGTGAGACCAGAATCTATAGAGATGAACAATTTCCAAAGTGGATGGTTAGTTTTTTTGCATCTGTTTGTGGATGTTGCTTTAAATGCAACGTTTCTGCTGTAAATATATTCCAGTTTCAGTACTTGTGGATCCTCTGCAGAGGTTTTCCTTAAACTGTTACCTGTTAATGCCAGCCATACCACAATAGTAACACCAAATGTGCTGTTTAATTTGGAGCCATATTAGAGGTTATTTGTTAGCAGATGCAGTTTAGCATTTTACAGTTTATCTGTTAAAGCTAAACCACTTCCAGCAGAGATGAGTTCAGCCAGTGCAACTCACAGAATCAACAAAGGATCCTGAAGTGACTTTCAGAAAGGCTGAAGACACTGTGTGGAATCAATCTAAACTGACTGCCTTCTTATTTTACAATTATTTATTGTTATCTGGCATTTGTCTTTTTTGCAAATCTTTGTATTACGATCTTGAGTAAACCAAAAGTCACCTAGCAACAGTGTTCTCACTTCTCTGTGTCTGAGATTGTTAGTGTGATTCTGATGTAATTCAACCCAAAGTGTTTTATGACAATCA
The DNA here is from genome assembly GCA_036877545.1 of Yasuhikotakia modesta. NCBI lineage: Eukaryota > Metazoa > Chordata > Actinopteri > Cypriniformes > Botiidae > Yasuhikotakia > Yasuhikotakia modesta. The sequence goes on from JBAJNP010003848.1 coordinate 25,639, forward strand.
CTAAAGCTTGTATGGTTTTTGTGAAACATTATGTTCCACATTATGTGAGAATATTCCAGAGAAAATCTCTTTGGAAATCAGACCCTTTGTATAAAGCAGGATGGTGCACTTTAAACAACTTAAATTTTAACTACAGTTCGACCTCCTGTTAAGTAGAAATAAAATGGAAACGTGACATGTACAGTTTTTAAGAATACATATTTATAAAAATATGATATAATGTACATAATATTTAAAGAACATTAATATTACACCAGCTTTAATATCAACATTTTTATATTTACTTTTCTCCAGTTCTGAAACTTTATTAATAGGTAACAATGTAAGACCTACAGAAGTCAACAAGTCTTAAATGCTTGAAATGTATGTTTGGATTCCTAATGTAAAAGAAAAAGAACTGGACCAGAGGATAAAACTCACAATGCTTAAGGTTTGGATACACAAACGTTTATTTGTGACATTCTTCACCACAGAACCTGTCTGAGCCCCTCAAACAGGCTCAAGAAGTTCTATAAAAACATGTAAAACAACCATCAGAACAATACAAAATATATAATAATGTACAACACCATAGTTTCACATGATGCCTAGATGTCAAAGACTGAATGTAAGAGTGTTAGTTGTCTGAATCCATATCACTGTCTCCTCCAACAGATCTGAATTCTTCACTGTCTTCATCATCGTCACTCAGCTGGGCCTGTGTGAGAACACTAGGCCCTCTCCTACGCTCATCTTCCTCCTCCTCTTCTTCCTCTTCACTTATGCCGTACCCCTCTTCTCCATCCCGTTCTCCTGTCCCAGGGCTGGATGCCTGTCTTTGCATCTGACTGTCTCCGTCATCGTAGCTGCCGTAGCTACAACACACAGGCAGTGTGAGTGAGTGTTAAACTAAGATAGTATGAGGAAATGTGATCTGTGCTCACCATGGAAACTCTAGAAAAGGTCACTTATCAACTGGACTACTATAATTAACTATTAATATAAATATTATTATTATTAACTATTATTATATAACTATGAATATAAACATTACATGATTTTAAAATCAATCTTCATTTAAATGATTTAATATCAATTGTTTGAATACCCATGACTTATTACCAGACTTTTTTTTGCTTTTGTATGCAAGCTGACCTGACATTGCTGTCCTCCATGTGAGTTTCTTCATCAGGCCCCTCCCCCTCATATGACATCATACTCTCGTCCTGGTCTAGTCCAATCCGGGTGCTCTCCTGATGAACCAGTTCAGCATCACTGTCACTGCCACTCTCTGACAGCTGGATGGCTACAACAGAGGACAGAGAGGGTCCATGTTATATACACACACACACACACTGTCTGAGATTCTCACACACACACACACACACACACAGATAAACACTTACAGGAAAATGGATTGTCTCCCTCCTCCTCACTGGCATCGTCTTCTGCATCTGACATGAGAAGATCCTGGTAAAGAACACTGGCTTGTGCTGGCCGGCTGGAGCCTTCATCATCGTCGTCATCCTCTTCATCTGCATGCATACGCCTCTGTGGCATGAGAAACTCATCTTCATCATCATCATCCTCATCATCCAAATCTCCCTCTTCTGCCTGAAAATATACAGCAGTCAGTCTCCGACACTGTGTGTTATGTTATTAATGTGAGATTAAGAATGTTTTATTGTTGTTTTATGAGTTTTTTGGATGTATGGGTGTTTATGTGTATGTACATATTTGACTATTAATGCAAGGGCCAAATTATTTAAAATGTCTGTAATAATATAGCAGAACATGATGAAACAACACATTATTAGTTATAAAGCTTAGAAATAAAATAAGTCATGTTTTTTATATAATAATATCTGGCTTCTTTGATGTTTACATTAAAGTACATGTAATGTAAATATCATTATTTCAACATGAAAATGTCTATGAAATGTCTTCACTAATAAAGCGTTGTGTGTTTTCTCTGTGTGTTAAATACCGGAGCGGGTGTTTTAGGTTTTCCATCATCATCATCCTCGAATCCTTCAATGTCCACATCAGACTCCTCTTCACCCAGCCTGCCTCGGCCATGACGACCCTAAGATAAAGACATACACAGATGTAGGTAAAGAAAGAATAGTTCCATGTAGAATGACAGCACCAACTACAGATAAAGTCATGCAGAATGGATGAATGAGTGTGTGGATGGATAATTGTTATTATTCACGTTTTTGGATATATGTTACCTTCAAAGCATAATTTGCGGAGAACAGGCAGTTATCCAAAGACGTCTCAGTTACTAAAGAAAATTATTCATGTGCTTTCCTAGAGTGTCACGTCCTACAGTTTTGTACCAACCTCTGCTTTTCAAGCACTCCTAAATAGCTTGATTACTTTGAGTGTGTTTGATTAAGGTTGATTAAGCTAAACTCTGTAGGACTGTGACCCTCAAGAAACCGATTATCGCTGCATTACAAGCAGTCAAAGATTTGCACCTTGAAAGCAGCATTTTAGTGTTTTTTTTTAATCAAACAAAGTTTTTTTTATTATCAAAATATCATTAACATGTTTTGTTTTAAAAGCTGATCACCATCTAACGTCAAAGAACTGAAGCGATTTATGTGACCTCACTAAAGACTCGTCCTAAAAATACATAGCATAATAACTTCTTCAGCAGATGAGAAAAGGTTAAAAAGCCAAGACAGCAGTAAAAAGTAGATAGCCGGATGAATTGATGAGATATTTAAAAACAAATAAAGAGATGGACAAGCAGAGATGGATGGAGAAAAAGAGGAAGTGAGGAGTACCTGCCCCCCTCTTTTCTCAGGGGTGGAAGGGATTAGTGTAGCCTCGGCTAACAGACTAGAATCTCCCTGCAAACTCACAGACACACTGCTCTCACACACATCAGGCTAAGAAAGGTAGAAAAAAGAAAGAGAAAGAAACAAGCCACAGACACATAGACAAACAGGCAGCAATAAAGGGAGAAGGGAAAGAAAGGAACAGTGAGGAAATATGAGTTATGTAGCTACGCAGTACAGAACATCAAGAGTATGCAGAAGAGAGATAGTGAGAAAGATGCATGTCTTTTGCATTTCGGATGCTATAAAATACACCTGAGGCACACAGAGCTCATAAAACACCCTAAGAGTATGTCTGAACCCCTGGTGTGTGTGCATGTACCTGTGGTGTGTATGGTCCAGGAGTCAAGGGGTCTAAGCTCTCAAAGTCTGCAGCATCTAGAGCAGCTTCCTTAGCAGTGCAGATGTCCTTCTCTAGTTGAGTCAGATGTTCATCATACTAAAACAAAACCAGACACATGTATTATAAACCTCTAAATGGATTCAAACAGACCTTTAGCACAAGCTTGACACGGCAAAGAACTCTCTCATGCACATACCTCGGCTAAAGTTTGCTTGCAGACATTCACAATTTCCAGAGCTGTTGTGGTATAAGGACTGTCAGGGCCTGAAAGTTACAGTAACAACAAGTTACAACACAAAATAACTTCTGGCACAATGTAAGATGGATTGTCCCACTTTAAGAGCTATAAATATGTTTCTCACCGTTGTACTTGACGCTGTTGGTGTGAATGAGACCGACATCAGAAAGAAACACCTCCCGGTTTTGATACTTGTGCTTTGAGATGTTCTACACAAACACACACAGTTAGATTCTTAAACAAACCCTATTTCTACTGAAGATTCTTGGTTTTACACACACAGACAGAAGATGTTTCTGACCTTGCGGAGGGTGTCCAGGTCCATGGGGTTGATGATAACTTTATAGTAATCTGGAACAAACTTCTTATTAACGGGATGATGGAACGGCCAGGACTGCACAGAGAAATGGAGAAAGCAATTTGATTTCTGTATCATTCCGTCCAAGATCCTTTTGGATGCTTTGAATAGCAGATAGCTAATAATCACTCACATCAGGCACAACCATCATCTTTTGAGTAACAATGTTGTCCAGGATAAAGGAGAATGCGACCTGATCATCATCATCCAAAAGAGGATTAATGGCTTTTTCCAAACGAACCAAACGTTCCTCTTTCTGCAAAAGAGACAAAGGCACCATCAGTCCTCGGTTCACCTCCCTGCAATGGTTCTAGTGAAAGATTTATATCTACCTCTTTCAGTTTCTCATCACAAAGACTCAGCATTGCCTGGGCAACGAGGGTTAGAGGATGTTTTACACCTGAAAACACACACACAGATCATCAGAACATGTTGTATATGTGATCATGTGCAAGTATCCTCCATTAGTTCACTGACAGAGGCACTAACAAATCTCCTCAAAGGTCATGCACTGGAATCTCAGTGAACATATAAACTGATGTATATGTAAAATGCAATCTTGAATGCATTGTAAGCCACTTAAATGTGCAACAAATGCATAAATATAAATTTATGAACAATTAGTGTCTTTAAGAAACAGGTCTTTTAATGTGTTCTTGTAGCTAAACTGGTAGAGCATGATATTAGCAAATGTGGATTAAATGTGGATGTATCTCTCAAATGTGCTGTAAGTCACTATAAATGAAAGTGTATGTCAAATGCACAAATGTAAATAAAATACCATTGTACGTAGAACTGTTCTTGAAGATGAGTTCAACGCTTTCCCTAAACTCTTCTCGTGAGGGGTACATGCGCTTGCGAACATTTTCACGTAGCGTCTGAAGGTCCATCGGCCGTGTGATGATCTTGTAATAATCTTTTACCAACTTGCCATTTACAGGAGTGTGAAACGGGTACGTCTGTAAGACAAACACAACAGTCACTGAGCACTGAGTCTGCATTCATTCATGTTGCAAGTGTGGGCAAAGGAGTCTTACATTAGGAAAGTCTCTCATGTCATTGATGATGCACTCCAGGACTGAAGACAGTGTGACCATTGGGTCAGTCCTTCTGCGATGGATGGACTTATGAGGACGCTAAGGACAAAGTTTAATGGTCAGTCACTGCAGTGTTGTGATGGCTTTACAGAGATCTGTGAACAACTGCTGTACAACCACACTTATATTCTTACATTGAGGTAGTCACAGTGCACCGTTGTCCCCACTCGTCTTTTCTTTTTGGGAGGAAGCTGCTGCTTGGGGAACTTCAAGACCAGAGATTTTCGCCGCACTTCATCAGCACTGAAAGACAGTATGTATAGTTTAACATCTACAACAATACTACTAAAAATAACACCCTTTAGCCATTGAACATATAAGGGATGTTAATATGAAATGCTCAACCAGTCACAGCCCCAGACATTATAATTAACTAGTAAAGACATGAAGTTGGTTGAAATGGTTCATGTTATGTCCATATTACCTCTCGATGAGTTGCTTTCCAAGCACAATCTTAGTTCCTTCAACTTTAATAAGTTCTTCATTGTCATTATGGATCACCGTCTTCTCCAGCTCCTCCTCTTGTTCCTCTGTCATGGCAACTGGATTAGAGGGCGGAGCATTGGTTTGGTAGTACAATGGGCAAAACTTATTGGTTCTCATGTGGCCAATGGCACCACATGCTCCACATTTCAGCTGGAAATTGAAAAAAAGGAAGCAAACATCAGAAACATACCTTGTGAAAGACACTTAAAGAACATTAATATCAGAAGTGAGGATCAGACTTTTGTACCTTCAGGTCTGGTCGTTCTTTGGCCTTCTTGGTCTTTTTCTCAGGCGGCCCTTTGAATTTATCTTTCTCTTGGTTTCGTTTGAGGCGTCGCAGTTGCTCCTGAATTCTTCGTCGTTCCTTTCTCATCTCTTCCCTGTGCTGCTCGTCAAACAATGCAAACTTACGGCTGCATGAAACAGACAAAGAGACACACAAAACAACAGAAACAGCAAAAACAATTAGAATGACTGAAATTGTTCAAACAACATATACATCCAAACAAAGTAAAAACTTACAATGATACAGACACTTACATGAAGTCTTCATCTTTTGTGTTACGTATGCGTAAATATGCGTCGATGACAGCAGGTTTGCGCACAGTCTCACAGCGCACATACTCTTTGCCATCTTCATCACAGAATGTGCGATAAATTTTCAGCCTTCGCCCTGTTGCTGAAGAGTTCAGACTAGTGACGGAAGAGGCGTCATCATCTTTGTGAGAGCTGGTGGAGAGGGCACTCGCTACATCACACAAACAAATTTGGTGTTATTAGATTCAGAGATTGAGCTTAGCGTATAGATACTCTTCCACACACAGACGTACAGCCTTTGCGTCGTTCCTTGCGGCCTCTCTCTCTTTCATTATCTTCTCCCATCAGCATCCGCTGCAGTTCTTTTCTCTCCTGTTCTTCTCTCTCTCTGCTCAGCTGTGAGCTTGTCTTCTTATTCTGCAGCATGTTCTCAATGTTCTTTCCCATCTCCTCAAAATCACTGTCCTCCGCTGAGCTGCTGTCTGTGTCCGTGGACAAAACCTCTGTGGACTCCAGCACCCTAAAACATGCCAACAGATGCACTGTATTACCTGAGACTTAAGATGTACAAGTTCTGAACTACAGAGAGGGGGGCTGCGTAAGTCCACTACGTTTTCTAAGGTTCTCACTTGTTCTGCAAGTCAAAGATCCTCTGGCATTCCTCTTTATAACGTTCTTGATGCTCTGCTACAGAGAACCGAGACCCACGAGCAAATTTACTCATCGGCCCCTCCCCTGAACGAGCCTGTTCAGTAGACATGGTCCTCACAACATCTATGACTTCCCAACGGGAAAGTTTCTTTATCTAGAAACAAGCACACATATTATTACATATCAGAGTATGTAAAAAAAAAAAAAACAAGTAACTACTATTATCAGTGGATATTATCAGTGTCACCTCTTCCTCAGGAACACCAAACTTTCGTAGCAATTGTTTGGCATTTTTGAGTGACAGTCTCCTCAGATCTGCATCAGTCCCTGTTACAGTCTTCTTCACTGGCTGTGGCTCTCGATCATCCTAAAAAAATTCAAACAATAGTGTTTGAGTGTGTGGAATATTTATATTGGTCTGAAACCCATTTAATTAGCAGGAGCTGTGCATGTACCTTCTGCTGTGTAGGTTTATTAGGGACTTTAACATATGAGAACCCTTCTCCACAGCCTGTGGGGTCAGCAACTCCTGTGACCTCCAGAAGACATTTCCCCTTCATGGCTGCAATGAAAGCGCGTGTTGTATTCCATGGGGCAGTGCGTACCTGAGCATTCACAACACCACAGACATGATAACATAAGAGAACAATGAACAGACAACAGACAACACTGGAATAATATGAAGTGTCGTGTCATTCAAACTATATTTAAAATGCATTAGGGTAAGGCTTAAAACATTACAATTGTTAATTCAGTTTCAGTATGTGTACTTAAGTGTGAGTACATTGTTAAAATTGAAGGTTTTTAAAAGGATAGGAAAGCGCTAGTTTCAAACATGTTGTGTGATTGACATTAAAATATGCTTTAAACCTCTGACCTCATCATCAATCTTCATCTGGAATTCTTCCTCATTCTCTTCCTCAGGTGCAAAGAATGATTTCTCACCATATCCAGCATCCTGCAGGAAAAGTCAGGGTACATTTGTGAGAAAACTAGGCATTTAGGGGTTGGAGGTACATGTGTTTAAAGGTGTGTGTATTTGTGTATACCTTTAGTCTCTGCTCTGCTACCTGCATACTGTAGTATGCACAGCACTGCTCTGGGGAAACCATTGCCCTAATCTCTTCCTCAGTGGGTAGCCGAAAATCAGGCTTTAGGACCCACCAGTTAGAATCCATGCCTAAAAGAATGATCATGAGAATCTCAGGACTGGAAGAGTACAGGCAGACAGACAGCAGAACAAAGTGCTTGAATCTGTACATTTAGAAGAATTATTAAATCATTTAAAAGCAGTTTCTTGAATTGAATACTAATGTTACTCGTTACTTGTAGAAATCTTGCTCTGCTAAAAAATGTGCTTCTATAATTTTTACCTATAAAGAGAATAATGTCCCTTGGCAATTTTACATTATTCTCTTTACTTTTTTTATTCTAATTCTTTTCTTTTTCCTTAACACAACTTCCTGTTCCTGTCCTACCTTCCCTGTACCACAACCTGTCCTTTCTGCATCTCCTGCCTGACAAAACACATACAGAGTGACTGAAAACAATTTCTCTGGGTTCTTTCCTCGTCTCTCTCTTCCTGTGCATTACATCATAGCCACTGAAAACAGGTTTGAACAGGTGCTGAATTTGATCTCAGGACTTCATTTAAGATGAACTGTGTCAGATAGAGGCTAGAAGTTCACCTGTGCGTTTAAAGTCAGCACACAGTTTCAAGCGTTTACGGATGCTGCTCTCAGAGTGAGAGGGAAATGCCTTCTTTATGTCCTCCATACGGATACGCCGAGGACGATCTTTACTCTTCCAGAACAGACGATAGATGAACACCTACAGAAAAAAACATTTAAATGCACCAATAAGACAATGCTGACAAACACATGCGGGTATACCACAAAGCTTAGTGCTGGGACTAGTTAACAGTTTTTTTTTGCTTTGCACATACAGCTGAAGATTTCATTTATACCAATTAAATAGTTTGTGTTACTCCAGTTCTATTTAACAAACACTGGTTATCTGGTTCAGCCAGTAGTCAACAGACAACAAATTCTTAACTTGCAAAGCATGTTATGGCTGTGCCCTTTCTTATCTAACTAACAGCTCAAACTTTAAACCACTCTTTAAAAACTCATCCTGCAATTAAAGCAATAAGGGTAGCGGGAGGTGGGTGCTGGTGTTACCTGTAAAAAGTCTCGAATGTGCGTGTTGGCTCGCTTAGAGTTGGGTCCTGGAACTTCAAAGAGAGGACACTCCTGCCCCACAACAAATATGTCCACAAGCTCCCGAATAAAATAGCCCTGCCTTGTTCGGATGATCAAGAAGTCTGTCTCAGGCATCTTATGCAAGTAGATGGGAACTCTGAATAAATTATTTTCAAAAGCCTGTAATACAAACAAAAAAGCTGATTAACTCATAAGAAAGACTTCAGCATTGACTGATGTAAATAAAGTGGATGGGATGAAGAGTTTGTCACTTACAGTAAATGATGTGACAGATACAGTGTAAAAGTGGGTGTTACCTGTAGTAATTGTCCAGGATGCAAAGATCCCAGAAATGGTGACGTGTGACAGTAAATGGTCTCTCCATATTTACAGTCGGGTGCTCCTGGATCTTTGCCTGGTTTCTAAACAAATAAATATAGAAAACAGCATTAAATAATTAATAAGTAATGTGTGACAATAATCACATTAAGCATTTTAAAGGGCTACACAAAAACTTTAGTTTGAACAGTTTGCCACATTGAGTCACATGTCTAAATCTAATTTATCCTCACATTCATGAGATCTGTATGTACCTAAACTATATGACAGCTTAATACTCAATAACCCAATAGCTACTAACATACATCATTGGTGTGTACATTTCTTCAACTTACTCTTTTGTAATAGTTCTTGATCTTGGTCGCCATTCCAACTTGCATGAGAAGTGGAGGATATTCCTCACTGTATTCAGCCAAAATCAGGTCTCCATCTTTCCCTGTCAGATCCTGAGCAGTGCGCATGAAGAACATGTCCCCTCCGCCTGATGCCTGGCGCTCCTGCTCCCGCATCTGAGAGACACGTTTTTTTTATATGAAAGGACAAATTAAGAAAGTGCATGAAGATGGACTTCAGGGCAATCATGGTAGTTTTTATAAAAAACACACTGTTATATTCACAAATTAACAGTAGAAGTCTACCTTAGCCTTCTTCTTGATGTGTTTAAGGAGAGGCTGTACTGGGTGTGGGCCAGGCTGAGACAGAGCTCCAAACGAATACTTCTTCAAGGAGGGCCGATGGAACTGCCGTAGTTTCATGGGTCCCATGTGAGTAGGGAAAAATGGCTGCCTCAACTCCACAGCAGGAATGGAGTGCTGAAGGAGAAGAGAGTGTGTCAAGAAAGTAATGTTGGCAATTTCTCAGCACAAACTGTAAGTCACAGTGTCTCTTATTACAACAAAGATTCATGTTCCCTACCTGTATGATGTTTCCTCCAAAGGTGCCCCTGAGCCCTTGTTGTTTAGGGTAGTAAAACTCATCATTGGATAGATTCCAGGGATCCTTAATCTCTGGCTGGGACATATTCTACAGTAGAGATAGAAAGAGTACACACATCACATCCTCCCCTATTCACATCTTTGTCTCTCTGCTTTTCGTTCTCCCACCTGCTGAGGTTCATCTTTAATAACGCCGGTCTTCCCAAGCAAAATGCGACTTTTTTTTAGCGCTGTCTCTTTCTTGTTTTCTTTGGAGGGTGAATGAGAGGCTCGCTCCTCTTTTTCATCTGGGATTTCTATAGACACAGAACAATGCCGAACCCATCACACAATGAAAGATAGATGGTTCCTTAAGGTCTTGTTTAAACCTTTAGTCTTTCGTCACATTATTTACATTATCAGGTAACTAATTGCTTATTTTGTTGCATATTTAGTTAGGATGGAAAAAGCTTTTATACATCCAGAATATTACACTGACTACACTAGAGTACTTCAAATGCAAATTATTAGTTAAGTCTAAGTGAAGCTTTAAAAGGGGAAAGCAGGGAACGCCCCATGCTTGAATAGTTATGAGAGATCAGATGTTAACTACTATACCAAGTATGATGTTTTCATCATTAGGGTTGAGGGTTAGAACAGGAGGAGAAGGCAGGCAGTCCATGTTCTGGTCATCCCAGATTATGTTGTCTTCCCAGCGTCCATACACAAGCTCCTCATTATCAATGGGGAATATGGAGAACCATGGGGTGTCGTCCTCATGAGCAACTGCATGACACACAAATTAATACAGACATGGTCTCACAGTCCTGCATAAAACACACACAGCAACCTGACCTCTGAAAAGTGACAAAGATCAGTACCTTGATGATCATGATTATGTTTGTCTCTCTTGGAACCTGTTACAGATGGAGTTTTGACTAGAGGGGGAGGAGTCGGTGGCACCAGCTGAGAATTACTGCGACTCAGACCTAGAAAACACACACGTTCTACTGAGACAAAGGCCAGAGATCATCAGAGTGTGTGTGTGTGACCATGTGTGTGTGGTTGCATCCAGTGTTCTCTCACCTTGCTGAGCATTGTACGCATTGGCATTACGGGTCATACTAGTGGGCAGCCAACCAGCCAAACTGGCACGCTGGGTCTTAGTGCCCTTGTGTTTCACCTCATCTCCATTCCAGATGATGTCATCCTCCCATTGTAGCTGAGTCACCATTAAAAACAATTCATCCCGTACCCGAGCCTCCTCATCCTCCTGCTAACACACACACACA
>JBAJNP010003849.1:3906-36920 GCA_036877545.1 Yasuhikotakia modesta
GTTGCTCAGTAAATACTTCCAGGAAGCTTAATTGTATCGTTCTGTGTCATCTTATTTCTGTCTGTTTATATTTCTTAGAAGAGGCACAATTATAACTCCATAACTGAGGGTTTAAAGACATCACAAGCTTCTTCAAAGTAACCTTCTGAGCAATAAAACGTTTATCTGGAAATAGACTTGATGTTTGCTGAATCGATTCATCTGGCTCACTGTCAGTCAATAATCTATAGCTCTGCAACAACCTGTTTTTAAACTACTTAAAGAGATTATTTTGACAGCCCTGTGTTTGGAGGAACCTCATTTACAACTTAAAAAAACTGATTAAAAACTGTTTATCTGTTCAGGTATATTTTGCTGCTCCAAATGGATCTGCCGGTCTCCAAACGAAACCTGATGAGGAAAATGAGATTCGTAAGGACAATTTTCCTTCTGGCTTCTCTCTCGTGTCTTTTCTCTTGCTTAAATTTCAGCGGAACTGTTCCTTAAAGCCCCGTCCTACGTTCCTTTCCCATGTGCCCCTCGGCCCTTCTCTGTTTTTTCTTTTTCACTCCTCCTTTTTCTCCTATTGTACAAGCCCACTTGTCACCATGGGAACCCGGTTTGGAAGGGAATGTCGTGCTTATGATCTTTCCGACTGGTGGAATTTTGTCACACTTTTCTCACACTTTTCCAAGAATGTGTTTTTGTCTAGCAAGTTATTCAGAAAGATTGTAATGCGTGTTTTTGTTGTTCGGTGCACAACATGCGTTGTGTGTTCAGCTAATGCATAACAATTTCAGTGTAGCTAGAAACTGAGAATTTGATCCGTTGGATTGTAAATAAAAGGAATTATCAACAAGGGAAGTTCAGAATGCATAGCTAAGCCGTGAGATGTTTCATCGCTCTCAACAATAAGCGCCCCGTGCCAGAAAACATGTCAAGATATGCAGACAATGGCTGTTTTATTTCTCGGTGTGGATAAAGAAATGGAGTCATTGATAAGAAATTGCTGGAGAAGTGTCTGTTTGATTTGAGACGCCTTTGAGTCATTGTTATAGCAAACGTTGCTAAAAACACAAGAGTGTTTCAGTAATTCAAGATTGTAGCCCTCAGTAATTCTAAACTTGTTTAGTAACTGCCTTATTTTGGGGGTTAACTTAGCTAATATGAATTCATAAGTTGTTTAAACAGGAGACAAGGGTCTTTACAACACTGTAAACAATCTGTGTCATATTCTGAATTATAGTTATTTGTGCAATTCTCTAATATTTGACTGCTTGTTCAAATGTCTCCCTGTTTACAGCCATAGGCCATTACGGCTCAACGGGCGCTAAGGAGAGGGCAGTGGCCGGCTGAATCGCCACGGTAACAAAAGACCCCGGACATCTGGAGTTGGCCACACAGACCCCCGGTGAGTTTTGGGAAAGAGGGAGTGTCCTATGTGTCCCTGGAATGCAGGCTGGATAACAAATACGGAGCAGATGAGTTCAATGGCAGTTTCTGAGAGTTTATCATTATGAGTGTGAGAAGAAATAATCGATATTAGAGTTTAGCTTGAGAGCGTATAGAAAATAAAGGCCTTATATTATAATGTATAGATTATATATGTATAATCTATACGTTATCCTATAGATGTCCTGTATCATATCATATATATGTGATCGTATTGTACAAAAATGAATTCTAGTGATATTTTCAATGCAGTTTTTAACAATGTTGTTAAAATGTGCATGTACAGATATTGTGTTTTTAATGTTTATATTTCATATGTGAAATAAAACTTACTGGTGTCAAGTAAATGTTAAATGTGACAATATTTGTATTTTAAAGAGCTGCACAAGTAATATACAGTGTTTAATGGAAACAATCTATAGAACAATAAACGACAATCCTTGCATTGCTTTATCCTTATTTATGTCTAGTATGCAATGTACTTTCAGTACGTGCATGTTTTGACTCCTAACACTTGCTGCGTTCTTGTTTAAACGCGTTTGCCATTGAAAGTAAACGTTCAGACGTCTGCAGTGAGTTCACGGGTCCATCTAGTGGTCGTGTCTCTTCCCGGACCTGTAGCTTGTACAGTAGCTCTCTGCTTTAAATAGCGTTAAAATTAACTATAATTTACTATATATATAACTTTTGTGCAATGCTTATATGTTAACTTGCACTTGATCTGCACAAGTTTTCTATATTGCGTTACAAGTGCAATAAAATGTTGTAACTTTTAAAGCTGTTGACCAATAATCCAGATATAGGTTAGATTGTAACCCACCAAATTTCTGCAAGGCATATTTTACTATAATATAAACAAACTTTGCTATAATATAAACAAGCAAAAAATTGAACAAGTCAACATTACAACTGCATTACAGGTTGTTCCCATTGCTTTACGTTTGTGTTGCATTCACATACATGCACATTATTTATTATATGATTAATAACTTGGGCTCTTAGGTGGTCTATGTATTAAAAAAACAACGAATCAGTGTATTAATAGGAATATATTTTATGTAGACCCACAACACACGCATGCAATAGCAATGCAAACACAGTTAAATGTTGTGACATGATTGTTGTACAACTTATTTCAGTTTATGACATTATCAACTTTATTAAATGGACAAATACACACTTATACTTGTACTTGTACTTGTAACACACACGTTGTCAACATTATTGAACATGAACTCGTTGCACAATCTAAACACTTTAAATGTCAATATAAACTACATTTGCTATCGATTAAAATAAAAAATAAATAATAAAAATTAAAAAAATAGACGAATCGTGTTATATTAATATGAAAGCCCCGCCTTTGGTTTTGGTCGCCCAATCGATTCTCTGCTTATGTTAGGTCCCGCCCTGTGCGGCCTGTGATAGGCAGGCGCCAACAGCGACACGCTGCCATTGGCTCGGCGTCAGATTCACTAAATTATTCATGAACCGTCTCACCGCCAATAAACGCTCAGCAACGCGGATCCCCGCCCCGCCTTCTGGCCGTTCAGCCCCTGTCGGGCCGCCCGTGTAAACCTGTAGCAAAGCGTCTATATAAACCCGTGTGAGCTCCGCTTTCCCTCAGATGCGCTTAGAGCGCGCCGGAGCTCGGATCGGGGAAGGGAAGCGCTTACAGGCCGCTGGGTTAGTCGGTATAGAACCGCTCCGGTCGCCGTTCCGGTCACCGTGGGGTGCCAGGAGAGTCTTGGCAGCGGTTCCTTCTTACAAAGCGTCGTGCCGGGGGAGGACGCGTCTCTCGGGATGCACGGACCGCCCTCCAGCGACAGCGCGTGTCCAACGCGCCTCATCCGGAGAGTGCAGCTCGGCCTCCTCAGTCCCGATGAGCTCGTAGGTTTCACACTTGCGAGGAGGTTTTGTGTTCATTCTTTCAGCCTCCACGTGTCGCCCTCCATCCTCCTTAAAGTCGCAGTAAACGGCGAGTTAGCGTAACGCACCGCCGCTAGCGCCGGTAGCCGCTAGCCGCTGCTTGCGTTGCGGTACGAGCTTGTTAGAAAGTTGAACACACACCACACGAGTTTAATAGTTTACCATAGACACCCTTGGTTTGACACACAGGCACGTTTGTAGCCATCATTTGTTGATCTTTATGATCCAACGTTGTCCCCCTGTTTCCCTAAAGGCAATAAAATGTGTGAGTCTTGCTTTCATTTATGTTAAGAGATCAGATGCATTCATACGTGCAACTAGATTCAATGTTTTCAAGGCTGTTATTGTTATTTAAGAGAGCAATAAAAGACACTGGTCTTCAGTTTTCACTAAGGTTACAGTTAAAGTTCATAAGTGTTATTTGGTTTTTTTTTTAATGGAGAGACTGAATGAAGTGTATTGATGCACTGATGAAATTGCATTTAGACACGTTCATGCGTTCAACCAAAGTGTGACAAGTTATTTTTGTGCCACATTTTGTTTAAAGTGTATTTGTGTAAAACCTTTAAATGCTGTTTTCAGAAACTGATGTCCGTTACTCAAGTCAAATACCCTGAGACCACAGAGGGGGGGCGTCCTAAACTGGGTGGACTCATGGACCCCAGACAAGGGGTGATCGAGAGATCGGGCAGATGTCAGACGTGTGCAGGTACGTTACTTATGTGTGATATCTACATGTTTATGGCCTGTATATTCATGTAACTTCAAATAATTTCTCCTCTAGGTAACATGACTGAATGTCCTGGTCATTTTGGTCACATTAAGCTGGCTAAGCCAGTCTTTCATGTTGGCTTCATCACAAAGATCATGAAGGTTCTTCGCTGCGTCTGTTTCTTCTGCTCAAAGCTTCTTGTGGATGCAGTATGTAGCGTCCTCAGATCATTTCCTCACCGCAGTGTTGCCCAATTCCTTTTTAAACCGTTTTGCTGCTGCTGTTTTGAGAAGTCTGTAGGTGAAGCTAACTCCATTGTTCTTCATCCAGAACAATCCAAAAATCAAAGACATCCAGGCCAAGTCAAAGGGGCAGCCGAAAAAGCGACTGACCCACGTCTACGACCTCTGTAAAGGAAAAAACATCTGCGAGGGTGGAGAGGAGATGGACAACAAGTTTGGAGTGGAACAGCAAGAAACAGAAGAAGACCTCACCAAAGAGAAGGTGCAAATATAAGTATCTTCACCATTCACATGCTGGGTTTAGTTTTAGTTTGAGCCGTTTGCGTGATGTTTACCAAACTGACATTGGGTTTTAACATCTCAAGGGTCATGGAGGCTGTGGCAGATATCAGCCAAGAATTCGTCGCTCTGGCCTGGAGCTGTACGCCGAGTGGAAGCATGTGAACGAAGACTCCCAGGAGAAGACGATTCTTCTCAGTCCTGAACGTGTGCATGAGATCTTCAAGCGCATTTCAGATGAGGAGAGCACAATCCTAGGCATGGACCCCAAATACGCCCGTCCGGAGTGGATGATTGTCACGGTTTTGCCTGTGCCCCCTCTCGCTGTGAGACCTGCTGTGGTCATGCAGGGTTCTGCAAGAAACCAGGTTAGCTTCTTCTACAACCTTGGACGGTTCCTAAAGGTTCTCTAGTTGTGGTAGCTATTATATTTATGATCTAACTTATAAACGTTTTTTCTCCAGGATGATTTGACACACAAGCTGGCTGACATCGTGAAGATCAATAACCAGCTGAAAAGAAACAAGCAGAGTGGAGCTGCAGCCCATGTCATAGCAGAAGATGTTAAGCTGCTCCAGTTTCACGTGGCCACCATGGTGGACAATGAACTTCCAGGCCTACCACGGGTAAGTTCTGCACACTGCAGTATGTTGGAGAACATAAGTTCCAGGAGCCATTTGTCAGCTGTTTGGTTTGAGCAGATACATGTTGTAATTCAGGAATGATTGACGTTCTTGTCAAAATAAATCCTTTGCCAGCCAAATTCCTTGTGGGTTGAATGGACACCTTAATCTTCTTAGTGACATCACATGTTCTTACCACATCAGATTAGCGCTTACCAAGAGATGTACAGTTCAGGAATTTCTGCTACATGCATTGTAATGAAGGAAGTTTGACACTTTGATACTTCACTAACAAGTTCAACACTAGTCCCACCCCTAATTACGACGTTTATTTTCGTTGTAGGCAATGCAAAAGTCTGGTCGCCCGCTTAAGTCTATCAAGCAGAGGCTGAAGGGAAAGGAAGGCAGAGTCAGAGGTAACCTGATGGGCAAGCGTGTCGACTTCTCCGCCCGAACGGTCATCACACCCGACCCCAACCTGCACATCGACCAGGTGGGGGTTCCTCGTTCCATTGCTGCCAACATGACCTTCCCTGAGATCGTCACACCCTTTAACATTGACAGGTACAATAGTGTCTTATTTCAATAAATTAGGATCTGTTACAAAATGAACGCATGCTAAGTCTTTTGCTCATCGTCTCTGTTGCATGTAAACATTTTTTGCAGACTTCAAGAGCTTGTGAGACGAGGTAACAGTCAGTACCCTGGGGCCAAATACATCATCCGTGACAACGGGGACAGAATTGACCTGCGTTTCCACCCTAAACCAAGTGACCTTCACCTTCAGATAGGATACAGAGTTAGTTTTTCTTGTCTGTTTCCCAGGAACTGTTAAGATGTATATAAGAATTTGGGTTGTAACATAATCCAAAGAGCAGAGGGTTTAAAACTTTTCCTTTTTAAATTTTCCTTGCAGGTCGAACGGCACATGTGTGATGAAGACATTATCGTGTTCAACAGACAGCCAACGCTGCACAAAATGTCTATGATGGGTCACAGAGTGCGAATTTTGCCCTGGTCTACGTTTCGACTTAACCTCAGGTATGCTGGATCTCCATAAGACTTGATGCGATGCAGTTTTAACGACAAACGTATTAAAGAAACCTGCTTTCCGCACCTTTAGTGTCACGACCCCGTACAACGCCGACTTTGACGGTGATGAGATGAACCTGCACTTGCCGCAGTCACTGGAGACTCGTGCGGAGATCCAGGAACTGGCCATGGTGCCTCGTATGATCGTCACGCCTCAGTCCAACAGACCCGTCATGGGCATCGTGCAGGACACTCTCACAGCCGTGCGCAAATTCACCAAGAGAGATGTTTTCTTAGAAAGGGTACGTCCACAAAGCCAAATATACGTTCACCTATATTTGATTTGGACATTGGAGTTTTATCCAATATTATAGTATTATTATATAAATATTGTATATTAAATATTATACAAATATTATTATATTATATAAATATTATTATATATTACAAGATTTATATTGGAGTATTATTATATAACAAAAGAGGTTCATGCTAATAAATTTTGTGGGTGTTTTGTTTCAGGGTGATGTGATGAACCTCTTGATGTTCCTCTCCACGTGGGACGGTAAGATGCCGCAGCCTGCCATCTTCAAGCCTCGGCCACTCTGGACGGGCAAACAGATCTTCAGCCTGATCATCCCTGGACACATTAACGCCATCCGCACGCACAGCACTCACCCCGATGAGGAGGACAGCGGACCCTATAAGCACATCTCCCCTGGAGACACAAAGGTGCAACAGCGCGACCCAGTGGTGGCAAGGCTTTCAACGAATTCCGTGAAATCAAGTTTTCTTATTGATCAATGTGGTAGGTGATTGTGGAGAATGGAGAACTGATCATGGGCATCCTGTGTAAGAAGTCTCTGGGAACTTCAGCAGGCTCACTGGTCCACATCTCCTACCTCGAGATGGGCCACGACATCACTCGACTCTTCTATTCCAACATCCAGACCGTCGTCAACAACTGGCTTCTCATTGAGGGTGAGAGATTTTGTGAAGTTCTGAAGTCTTTTTGAAATTCTTTTGTAAAGTTGTGAAGTCCAGAAGATATTCTTCTAGATGTTCTGTAGATGTTCTTCTACTAGTTTTTTCTTCTTCAGGTCACTCTATCGGTATTGGCGATTCAATTGCTGATAAGGCGACATATCAGGACATTCAGAACACTATTAAGAAAGCCAAACAAGATGTGATAGAGGTGAGATCATCTGACTTTGATCTTCCGTTGCGGAACGTCAAGGTTCTTTGCAGAACTTCATGAGAGCTTTCACAATTAATCTGTATATTTGCTTATCCGCAGGTCATTGAGAAAGCCCACAACAATGAGCTGGAGCCCACGCCGGGTAACACACTAAGACAGACCTTTGAGAACCAGGTAAACCGAATCCTGAATGACGCTCGTGACAAAACCGGCTCCTCTGCGCAGAAATCCCTGTCAGAGTACAACAACTTCAAATCCATGGTGGTGGCCGGTTCAAAAGGCTCTAAAATTAACATTTCACAGGTGAGCTTTTTGTTTTCCGTGTCAACCTTAAAAGGTAAGGTGGCAATTTATAGCACCTTTAATTTGAAAGCAAAAGATCCCATCGTCTATTTAAACGCTCTCCAAAACCACACCTGATGCCAGAAGCACGATTGTATGCAAATATTTAATTTGACAGGCAAGTAGGACACCCTGTGCAATGATTGAACAAACATGTATGGTCCTGCGCCTTTCATAGAAGATTTGCTAACACGTTTGCTAACAGGATCTGAAGAGACCTGGTATCAACAAATCAGTGTTCAGTATTTAATGTCATTTTGTTGTCTTAATATTTGTTTTTTCTCCTCTAGGTTATTGCTGTGGTGGGACAGCAGAACGTTGAGGGTAAGCGAATACCTTTCGGTTTCAAGCACCGCACTCTTCCTCACTTTATCAAAGACGACTACGGTCCAGAGAGTCGTGGATTCGTGGAAAACTCTTACTTGGCCGGTCTCACACCAACCGAGTTCTTCTTTCACGCCATGGGAGGCAGAGAGGGACTGATCGACACAGCTGTCAAAACTGCAGAGACAGGTAATGACCCCACAGACGAATTGCAGGTGCATGCATATCTTCTTAATAAAGTGACATTTAATCCCCTTCTTATCTCTTCAGGTTACATTCAGCGTCGTCTGATCAAGTCTATGGAGTCTGTTATGGTCAAGTATGACGCCACAGTCAGAAACTCCATCAACCAGGTGGTCCAGCTGAGGTACGGAGAAGACGGGTTGGCGGGAGAATCTGTGGAGTTCCAGAACATGGCAACTCTTAAGCCTTCCAACAAAGCCTTCGAGAAAAAGTGAGTCTGAGACCGTGCTTTTCATCTTTCAAAATGATCTGATGTCATTGATCCATCCTTCAATCTCTGTCTTCGATCGGGTAGGTTCAAGTTCGACTGCACCAACGACCGAGCTCTCCGTCGCACCCTGCAGGAGAACGTGGTGAAAGACGTGATGACCAACGCTCACGTTCAGAGTGCCCTAGAGAGAGAGTTTGAGAAGATGAGGGAAGACCGGGAGGTTCTGAGGGCCATCTTTCCCACAGGAGACAGCAAGGTCTGTTAGAAGCTGTTAGATGTTTGCTCGTAACATCAGAGCACCATCTATCATACCTATATACCCTGTGGTTGAGATCATTTGCATACTATGATGTGCCAAAACTGTTTTCATGTTTGTCATTGCTAATGGAAGCTACCATTGTTTCTTGTAGGTGGTACTGCCATGCAATCTTGCTAGAATGATCTGGAATGCTCAGAAGATCTTCCGCATCAATCCACGAACACCAACTGACCTGAACCCGGCTCGAGTCGTGGAAGGTGAGTGGAGCAAACAGATCAGAAGCTAATGTTTTGACAGCTTAGCCTTACCAATCAATAAAGCCCTCAAGTCTAAACTTTCAGTCAGTCAGATCTTTCCCAACTTATGTCTGGTCAGGAATCGCTGCCACATGCGGTTTACACTTTAAGAGTCTTAGGGTTGTCAGTGATGATGTGTCTCCAAGCTAAATACAGTCTCGCGCTTGTGCTAGCTAAATAGTCTGCTGACGACTGATCCCTTTAGCTTACAATCTTGAGACAGACCTGTTCAAGCTGATTAGATAGCCTAATTTTACAACTCATATACATCTTCATTGAGGACATGACTCCAACCAAATTGGTGCACTTGACCACACAGTTATAA
The DNA here is from genome assembly GCA_036877545.1 of Yasuhikotakia modesta. Lineage (NCBI taxonomy): Eukaryota > Metazoa > Chordata > Actinopteri > Cypriniformes > Botiidae > Yasuhikotakia > Yasuhikotakia modesta. The sequence continues at coordinate 13,353 of JBAJNP010003849.1, forward strand.
CGTGATCTTTAAATAGTACTAAGTAATTATTTTTTCATGGTAAAGTGTGCTAAGAGTCCCAATGAGGTGATTACATGTTGGTTTCCTTGTTCCTTTGTGTAGGGGTTAAGGAGTTGAGTAAGAAGCTTGTGATTGTGAATGGTGACGACCAGTTGAGCAGGCAAGCGCAGGAGAACGCTACCCTGCTCTTTAACATCCACCTGCGCTCCACCCTCTGCTCCAGGAGAATGACTGAGGAGTTTCGTCTTAGCACAGAGGCTTTTGATTGGCTGCTTGGAGAAATCGAGACCAAATTTAACCAATCCATTGTAAGTGCTGCACTTTTGTTTTAATCAAGGTTGTTTAAATCAAAGTGCCTTCAGTTGTTAATGGGATAGTTCACCAATTTGAGATTTCCTGCCTCAGGCTCACCCAGGTGAGATGGTCGGTGCCCTGGCCGCTCAGTCTTTAGGAGAGCCTGCCACTCAGATGACCCTAAACACGTTCCACTACGCCGGCGTGTCCGCCAAAAACGTCACCCTTGGTGTGCCTCGTCTCAAAGAGCTCATCAACATCTCCAAGCGACCCAAAACCCCCTCGCTGACCGTGTTTCTCCTGGGCCAAGCGGCCCGTGACGCTGAGAGGGCTAAAGACATCCTGTGTCGCCTGGAGCACACGACCCTACGTAAGGTCACTGCCAACACGGCCATTTATTATGACCCCAACCCGCAGAACACGGTGGTGACCGAAGATCAGGAATGGGTGAACGTGTACTATGAGATGCCCGACTTTGATGTGACCCGCATTTCGCCCTGGCTGCTGCGAATCGAACTTGACCGCAAACACATGACGGACCGTAAGCTAACCATGGAACAGATCGCTGAGAAGATCAATGCAGGTAAGATGTGGGTTTGGTCTGTTTAAGGTGGACTAAGTGCAATCCAACACTAACTCTTATCGGTCTGCTAGGTTTTGGTGATGACCTAAACTGCATATTTAATGATGACAATGCTGAGAAACTGGTGCTGCGTATTCGCATCATGAACAGCAACGAGAATAAATTCCAAGAGGTTGGATAATTTGAATGTCTTCACAATCGTTGGAGTTACTTTATAAAGTCCAAGGTTCGTCTTGTTCCTCACCCATGTTAAATGTGATCTTGTGTCCAGGACGAGGAGGTGGTGGATAAAATGGACGATGATGTGTTCCTCCGCTGCATTGAATCCAACATGCTGACGGACATGACCCTACAAGGCATCGAACAGATCAGCAAAGTACTTTCCATCTTCTGAGAGTACATCAACAACATGTCGTTATAAAAATGTATTTAACACTGAGGTCTCGCTTTGTGTCCCTGTAGGTCTACATGCATCTTCCACAGACGGACAACAAGAAGAAAATCATCATTACAGAGGAGGGCGAGTTTAAAGCCCTGCAGGAGTGGATTTTGGAAACCGATGGCGTGAGTCTCATGAGGGTCCTCAGCGAGAAGGATGTGGACCCTGTCAGGACCACCTCCAATGACATCGTGGAGATCTTCACTGTAAGAGCGGTTGTTTCTGTAGCTGACGGCTGTAAATGGTGCAGTAAGTGATTTCTGAGAGACGTTGGAAAATTTTTGTTGACCCCCCCCAAGCAAAAGTTTTGGGGGGAAATATTTTTGCCTGTAGTCCTGGTTGTGTAGAAAGGGGATAAACAAAGTGAACCTGATGATCCCTACACTAGCATAACACTTGGAGCGCACTTAAGTGTCTGTCTGTTACTTGCAGGTCCTCGGTATTGAGGCAGTACGTAAGGCGCTGGAGAGAGAGTTGTACCATGTCATCTCCTTCGATGGTTCTTACGTCAACTACCGCCATCTTGCCTTGTTGTGTGACACAATGACTTGTAGAGGGCATCTCATGGCCATTACTCGTCATGGCATTAACAGACAGGATACTGGACCGCTCATGAAGTGTTCTTTTGAAGAGACGGTGAGGCACTAAAAAGATGTGAAAACACCATAAAGGTTTTAACGGAGAACCTTTGTAGGTTTCTAGAACAAAATGCAGGTTTGTTCTTGAATGACTGAACATTTTCCTCTGCAGGTGGACGTGTTGATGGAGGCTTCATCTCATGGTGAAAGTGACCCAATGAAAGGAGTATCCGAGAACATCATGCTGGGACAACTTGCCCCTGCGGGCACTGGCTGCTTTGACCTGTTGTTGGATACGGAGAAGTGCAAGTATGGCATGGAAATACCCACCAACATCCCTGGCATCAGCGTTGCAGGACGTACGTGGAACAAGAGCTTTAAATTTTTAAATTTAAAAGCTCAAATTTTAAAAGCTCAAACTCAAATTTTAAATTTGAGTTTGTTGTCCTCTTCAGAAGTGTAAACCTTTGCTTTTTCCCTTCTAGCCATGGGCATGTTCTTTGGCTCCGCCCCCAGCCCCATGAGTGGCATGTCTCCAGCCATGACCCCCTGGAACACGGGGGCCACTCCTGCATACGGCGCTTGGTCACCCAGTGTTGGTAAGTAACGTTTGTTTCACTTCCATCCTCAATCTCCTTTCGTGATTTTACTTCATGTTTTTGTTTCTTTGCCAAACAGGAAGTGGCATGACACCCGGAGCAGCAGGCTTCTCTCCCAGCGTCGCATCTGATGCTAGTGGTTTCTCACCTGGCTACTCTCCTGCCTGGTCCCCTACTCCGGGTTCACCTGGACCAGCCAGCCCTTATATCCCCTCACCAGGTAAAYCTGCTCTGCTTTTAAAACTGTTGTATGCTGTTTGTCAAGTTGCATTTGTAGGTTTCCATTTAAACATTAAATTAATCATTGTTTTCTCATTCCCCTTTCAGGAGCCTTGTCTCCCAATTACTCTCCAACTTCTCCTGCGTACGAGCCTCGTTCTCCTGGTGGTTACACCCCGCAGAGCCCCGGCTACTCGCCAACCTCCCCATCATACTCTCCAACTTCACCTTCTTATTCTCCAACCAGCCCAAACTACAGCCCCACGTCTCCGTCCTACTCGCCCACCTCACCCTCCTATTCCCCCACATCTCCATCTTACTCCCCAACATCTCCCAGTTACTCCCCAACCTCGCCTTCTTACTCCCCAGCTTCACCGTCATACTCTCCAACCTCACCGTCCTATTCGCCCACATCGCCCAGCTACAGCCCCACGTCACCAAGCTATAGCCCAACCTCCCCCAGCTACAGCCCTACATCCCCATCCTACTCTCCCACCTCTCCATCTTATTCCCCAACCTCTCCGTCCTACTCTCCTACCTCTCCCAGCTACTCCCCAACCTCTCCAAGCTACAGCCCCACTTCGCCTAACTACACGCCCACCTCACCCAGTTATTCCCCAACCTCTCCATCCTACAGCCCCACCTCTCCTTCCTACTCGCCCACCTCTCCCAATTACACCCCAACCAGTCCCAATTACTCCCCTATGTCTCCTTCATACTCTCCCACCTCGCCATCCTACTCTCCCTCCGGTCCACGCTACACCCCAAGTTCACCCTCATACAGCCCAAGCTCTCCATCGTATTCCCCCACCTCCCCAAAATACACTCCCACCTCTCCTTCCTACAGTCCGAGTTCCCCCGATTACACCCCAACATCCCCCAAATATTCCCCCACTTCCCCAAAATACTCCCCTACTTCGCCCAAATACAGCCCTACTTCTCCAACCTACTCTCCAACCACACCCAAGTACAGCCCCACCTCCCCCACTTACTCCCCAACTTCTCCCACCTACACCCCAACCAGTCCCAAATATTCCCCCACCTCCCCGACCTACTCCCCGACATCTCCAAAATACTCGCCAACCTCCCCTACCTACTCTCCAACTAGCCCCAAGGGCTCCACCTACAGCCCCACTTCTCCTGGCTACAGCCCCACCTCTCCAACCTACAGCCCTGCCATCAGCCCCGATGACAGCGATGAGGAGAATAACTAAAGATGGTCTGGGACAAGGTTTGTCCCACTTCCCTGACTGGCACTCTGACCCCGGGACAAAGACTGAAGGAAAGCCATTCAACTGGGGCTGTTGTGTTTTACAGGGAAGGCTGAGGAACATGTGAAGTCTTTTTGTTTGTTTGTTTGCTTCTTTTGGACTTGCACTGTTCCTAAAATCCCCCTAAACAGACAATTTTCAGTGGTCGTGTGTATGGTTTGAACTTTAAGCCAAACAAGGCTGCCTTTGTATAGATCATTTTGGTTTCCAGATTTGAGGGGAGCCACTGAAAATGAGTGGATATATGCAGGAGACCGTCTGTAAATGATCGTTCGTGTTCCTTCATCCATTCATTTCTATCTCCCTGTTATTTGTTTTCTTAAATTCAGTGTTGGATGTAAATCAAAGAGATTTTGACGTTCTGCCAAAGCCTTCAAACAGAAAACAGTGGATTGTGTCTGCTTAAAAAGTTTCAAAATGAAACCTTAAAATCTTAAAAACAGAGGGGGGAAAACAGTTTCAAATTTTACAAAAATTGTATCTTTTATGTAATTAAGCGATTGTTGCTGGTTAATTTTATTATTCCCCCCATAAACGAAATTTAAACATGTTTAAATGTTGATTTTTTATTTTTTTGTTGAGTTCACGCATGGAAAATGTCGCTTCTAAGAAAAACTGCAGGTGGGATTTTTTTAGAAAGTGGCATTTTAAAATCAAGGTGACTCTTGTAATACTGTAACGTTTAACGTATGTCAGATGTTAATATGGGTGTACGTGTTGTGTAGTGATTTAATTGTACAATTTGGAGAGCAAAAAACAGATGTGAGAATCCTTGTACTCTGTTGTCCCCAAATCTCTCCGTCCCCGAAAGATGCAAGCCTTATGTTTCTCATCAGCATCAGATGAGAAATTGCAAAAGAAGTGTAACTAGTAGAGTTTTATCACTGAATTTAATTTTATCTTGAATCTGGGTTTGTAGGCGATGACTTCCTGCTTTTAAACTGAATCACCGTTTTTAAACCTGCTGGGTTCAAAGTCCTTCATTGTCTTCAATTCAACCCTTTATTCGCTAATTTGTCTTATATTTAAATCACTATTAGGTTTATTTAAGTACAGATGTTGTTATTTGTGTGTTTTTAATGTTGTCTTTTCTAAATATGCACCATTTCTTACTTGCACTTGCCTGTAGCTGTTAAGGTCGCAAAATTGTCTCAGCATCCCTTAAGAAGCTACAAATCAATGTTATTTTTTGCTGAAACTGTAGAGGGAAGCAGAGACCGATTTAATGGTGAGAGACGTTTTGCCTCTTCAATGCCCCCGTTTGCCTTCAGCTTTTATAGCCCACCAGTCCAGTTACCACTCTGTACCCATTAGGGTATCAGTGGTAAGACAGGGTTTTGTTAAGCTAGACTAAAATCCTGGGTGGGGTTCAGGGAAAGGAAACTTTAAATTAATGTATTGCCACTGTATACAAATCTGTCTGATTACATCCTTGTATCTATGTTTTGTTTGTTTTTTGACTTGGAAAGAATAAAGAGTTTGACTAATCCTGTTGGCTGGTTCACTTTTTAGCCGTGGCAGGCCTGTGCATGTTAGCATATTAGCGTGCTGTTGAGTTTCCAGAAGTTTCGTCAAAGAGATGGTAAGAATGGCACGTATACAGCTTACAAGATGGAAAAAGTCTTCTGTGAAGCTTAGACTATATTACAGCTTCCCATTTCTAAATTAAATCTCCATTTTATTATGTCTGTGAATCTTGCAGGGCTTGGTTTTTGAGTTAAACCTGTTAAAATTGCTTTTATTTTCACCTGACTGTTGCTTGTTTTCAACAAACTGTTGAAGCCACAACATGAACTGGATCTTCTGTGGTCTTGCAAACATCAAAATACAGTCACGGCTTCACTTTCAGAAGTGGTTCTCCTGAGTTATGAAGATCCTTCAATGTTCTCCATGTTCTGGGCCATGTTCCAGAGACAAGCCTTGACACAAGAACCGAATGCTTTGTGACTGACTGGGTGTGACCCTGACATATCTCTACGTAACTATAGAAATTGGGTAAGAAAGACCATTTTCAAACAAGGATCTCTGAAGGGATTCTGTCTGGTTTTTAGTCGCCCTCTAGTCAAATGTAAACAAAACAAGCAAATCACTTGTAACTATCAACAAATCTGTGTCTTCCAAGGTCTTCTGTGTTGTTTTTTGCATTAGTTGGCATCTGTGTGTTCATGTGGGGGTGTATTCAAGGGGCCGGGCCAGAATTAAGACCTAAGGCAGGAAGTAACTTTATAGAAGTTCTTTCCCCTACAAAATCTCTTCCTTTACCGAAACTTGACAAGATCCTTCACACTTAAAACTACTGCAAGGTAAGTCCTGCAACATCTGTGATCATTCTCAGCAAATCACATTATTTTATAAAAGTTTTGTGGTTCATTTTCTGCTGTACCAAAGAAAAAGACTCACACACACCTTAGTTTCACATCTGGCTTGCGTCTCAAGAAGCAAGTTGTGGTTTTGCAAACTGTGGATGGGGGAAACTGTTTATTTTTGCATGTTTCACAATCCATTGCATCAAATCTGAGATTATTGTGTGAAGGCGCTGCATAGATAACATAAGAAAACACCAGCTAGCAAAGACTTCATTATAGTGGGACACCACCCTGTCTGTCTATCTCTGTCTCTTATCATGATCTACCTTCATTTATTACATCAATTGTCCCTTTAACCTCTTAAACTTCCCAACATCTCACTTCTATGCAACTTATCAGTTTCTCGTTTTGTGGCTGTTTTGTGTTACAAGCATAAACGCTTCAGTCTTAACATTTTTGTTTCAATAAAATGAAACATTATGTCAAAGAAACAAAGACACGTTTGCCGGGTCACCCGCCGCCGCCGACGAGCGGAGGAAAGGCGGATGTCGCTCCAAGGTTTGTCCGGCAACCCGACTCTCCTCCCGGGGCGTGTGGCGGCCTCGACCGGTCCGCTCGGATTATTCCCCCGTGTCTAGTTACCGGGCACATATAAGTTAACCGGGCCAGGTGAACAAACACACACCTGTACAAACACGCACTGGATCGGGGGGCAGAAATGGATCCGGCGGACGGGCTTATGCAGTTAAGTGCGTTTATTTACCGGAAGAAACTTGTTGAGAAACTTTTTTACGGTTTTTTCAAGACGACATTTTCTCCAGCCACACAGAACTGAAGAGTTACTCCATGCAAATGTAATATATCGATATATTGACACACGATTTGCTGCATGTTGACGTTTGCGCATTTTAAGCAACTGCGCAATTGAAGCTAAACGACGTGCCGCTTTATAAACGATGCAAACTTTCAGGAGCAAAACTGAATTGACGCAGGAAGCAGTTCGTGTCTCTTTGCATGTAACTGTGTCGGTGGTTGGAGACTTGGATGAACCTAAACTTAACTTATGACAACATGTAACAACTGCAAGTATAACTTTCAGCTCGTTTCCTGTTTTCTGCCACCAACACGAAAGCTGTCGAGTGTCTAAACTGTTGCATAATAATGTATAACATCTCATAACATCAGTATGTTTGTTATTTTTACATGCATAAGCCAAACAGGTGTAGCTTCTGAAATGCACACACAATATAAACCCATGACCTCTATGATGAACAGATAAACGAGGAGAAGGGATGTCATTTATCTGTCATTTATCTGTCAGTGATAGAGTAACATAACATCCACCTGTGATGCATTTATATGATGCACCAGGTTTTTAAATGCATGAGATGAGGTAGGTAAGTATGAGGTTTAGGTGGGAAACCCTGGTACTCCTGTTTTCCTGTTTGTTTTCATCACATCATTTGTTGTGTCCTGTTTGAGCAGCCGGGTTACTGACGGGTCAAAGAACCAATCAGATTACAGCGGCCTTTAACCGAGACTCTGTTAGCATCTTGGCTCTCGCAATTGTTTCCTTTCTTAGGAAGGAAGTTACAATTTCTGTATGTATAAAATACTTTGATTTGCCAATACACAACTTTATGCACAATATTATGCACGACTTCTCATTTTCTAGTAAATAAATCCACAATTTCAATCCTTTGCGCATTTGATACGTCAAGTTAAATATGGTTACATGCATTTAAATAAAAATAACCCGTTCCTCATAAACTGTGTGTTTGCAGAATGCTTCCGTTTAAAGCTGCACCGGGCCAGTTTGACGATGCCACGAAACAGCCGGGTCTCAAGGTTTGGCGAGTGGAGAAGATGAAGGCCGTTCCTCTGAAGGCTGCCGAGTTCGGAGCTTTTTTCAACGGTGACTCCTACCTCGTGCTGGACAATCGGGGGGACGAGGGAGCGGACCTCCACATGTGGATTGGTGAGATGATGGCTGTTAAACCAATGCTCCAAATATATCGATGACCCATCATGCACTCAAGGGCGGGCAATTATTTTGTCCAATCAGATTCTTTCTAAAATCAAAAATATACCTTCTCCTAAATCTACCATCAAATAGCAAATTGTTTCACGTTTGTGGTGTAAAATAAACCCCATTGGCTGTTAAAAAACAAGCCCTCGTAATCCCCACCCCAACCTCAGGTCCAAAAGTAAAGGTAGAGATGCCTCAGAACTAATGAAAGAGAGGAGAGAGGGATAAAGAGGGATAAGTCCCAGGGGAAAAAGGGAAGAGCGGCTGTTTTCATTGGTCATTAATGTTTCAGCAGTTAGACCCTCATCGTATATCCGGTGAGTTTGGTAACGCTAAGCTGGTTGTCAACAGAACGTGAGACCTCCTCATTTCTTTATTACCCATAATCCCCTGGTCTCTCTAACCCTTTAATGTCATTCACTCACTAGCACTTATTATTTGCTACCTGACTGGACCGTTATAACGCTGGTTAACCTTGCAATTTTTTGCCAACTGCTTAGCATGCATGTCAAAGAGCTCAGCTTTGGTTTACCAAAATCTGAAACTGACGCTACAGAGAGGAAGTGGTCGCCTTGGTACCGTATCACGTGGAGCACAATTGTGCAAAAATTGCCCTGGTGTCTACACGCACATTATTTCCGGTGGCACGTTTAGACAGTGATTCATCTTTTCCATTTTTCTTGCATGGATGTTATGAAACAAGAATCTGACAGGAAGGAGCAGATGTGTGTTGAATCTCTGGGTTTGTTCTGCAGGGGAGAAATCTTCTCGGGATGAACAAGTGGCTTGTGCCATGTTGGCCACGCAGCTGGATAACTTCCTGAGCGGAGACCCCGTCCAACACAGACATGTTCAGGGTTACGAGTCTCCAGAATTCATGAACCTCTTCCCTCGAGGGGTGAGCTACAAGGTAAGTGCGTATTTACATACCGTCACCTTAGATAAAGGCGGGTCATAAAACGCAATTTCAGAATCATCCACAAAAACGAGATTCCAGGAACACTTCAAAACAACAAGAGCAAATTCCAAACAACGATAAGATCAACGGGTGGGTTTTAAACGCAGTTACAACGATAACACAAAACGTGCAGATGCTAAAAACAAGACGACGAGAATGTTGCAAAATCACTAAAGATGTTACACAAATAATAAATGAAAACAATTTTCAAAATAAAGCAACTTTATTTGTACTTCCCCTTGTAAATTAGTTTTTTCAGAGCTCACAGGGAAATAAATGGCACCGTGTTTTTCTCGCAGGAGGGAGGCGTGGAGTCTGGCTTCAGAAAAGCACAGAGCGGATCTGGGCCCGTTCAGCGGTTATATCAAATCAAAGGGAAGCGAAACATCAGGGCAAAGGAAGTGGCATTGAGCTGGGGGAGCTTTAACAAAGGAGACTGTTTCATACTGGACCTGGGCGAGGTGAGTGTGTGTGAGTGTGTGTGTCAAAGTTGGGCTACAAGTTATTTGAAGATATTTGAAGCCTAGACTAGCCACAGGAGTGCATTGTTGTGGGTTGTCTGATGCACGCCACTGACGCGTCTATTTTACCAGACGATCGTGACGTGGGTGGGCTCTCAGGCAAACATCTTTGAGAAGCAGAAGGTGAGAGAGATCGCCACTCTCATCAGGGACACGGAGAGACACGGCAAAGCTCAGATCACCAACGTCAACGAGGGCGAGGAACCGCAGGAGATGCTGAAGGTCAGTGTGTCACGGCAACAAACAAACATCGGTTGCTAAGTTTGGACTTTCTGTCAGTCTTTAGTTGTCATGAAGGCCCAAATCTTTCACCAAACGGAACTGGGGAACTGCTGTATTTGTTACGCTCTTTTAAATGGCGGCTGTCATTAGCATCTAATTGTGTCGCCGTTCTTCTGTTACGCTTCAACAACAGGTTCTTGGTCCGGTTCCAGCGCTGAGAGAAAGTTCTCCAGAGGAGGACACGCAAGCAGACGTGTCAAACTCCGCCTCCCTCTACAAGGTACCATCTGCGCTTATAATCCATCCGTTTAAGTCTTCAAACAGACTGGCAGAACATCAAAAACTGTATCCGTACGCCGTTTTGATCGGTTCAGATGCTCTCCACAACTGTTCCCAAAGTTCTGCTCCATTCTTTGTAGGTTTCAGATGCAACCGGGTCAATGAAGTTGACCAAGGTGTCAGAAAAGAGTCCATTAGCCAAGGACCTGCTGGTTCGTGATGACTGCTTCATCCTGGACAACGGGGCCAATGGAAAGATCTTTGTTTGGAAAGGTACGAAAAACTAATATAAATTAACTTGTATTACCTTTGTATTGTATTACAATTGTGTGTGTGTGTGTGTGTGTGTGTGTCTGTTTCCCAGGTTTTTAAAAAATTGTTTTTGCTCTGTGTTTTACAGGAAGTGGAGCCAATGCAGACGAGAAAAGAGCCGCTTTAAAGATGGCGGACGATTTTATCACACAAATGAATTATCCCAAGATGAAAACCCAGGTCTGTACTTACAAAACTCCTCATTCGGATGTTGCAAAAGTTATAAAATAATTTCTAGAAGACTACAGTCTGAAAACAGTGTTAATATTCCCAGTTCCAAGCCGGTTGTCCGAACGGATGCCGCCCACTTTCAAACGCTCTTTAAGTTTGTCTCTGTTTGAATGTCTTACAGGTGGAGATTTTGCCACAGGGAAAAGAGACCGTCATGTTTAAACAGTTTTTCCAAAACTGGAATTAAACCGCTTTACTCCATCTCACTGCATCATCAAAAAATAAACCCTTTCCATCCGGTGATCAAAGAGACTGTAGTTTACTGAAAGACGCAGATTTTACAGTAAATACACGTGTGCAGTCAGGGTTTGTTCAGGGTGAGTTGCAGTAATAATGCATATTGGAGTAAAAAAAGGCTTTGGTATTTGTCTGTTAACATTTTTACTTTCAAAAGTTGTTTATTTTTCATGGACGCATATTTCAGGGGCTTAAAAACCACAAACCCAGAGATTTCTCATTTCTGCCTTCGCAATAATGTTTCTAACCAGTTTCAAGCCAATACGGTTTTACACAAGCCCCCTGGAAATGGTTTTTGTACTTGTTTTGTGTATGTAACTGCAGCATGGCAATAAAAATGCAACAACAGAGCAAAGGATTCTGGGTATTTTTTGTGCGCTTTCAAACACACCTGTAATGGTCGGAATCTCCTCAGATAAGACGCAGAGTGATGTTCCATAACATAAATTATGGGTCATCACATCTTATCGAGTACAAGTGATAAATTATCACTGCTGTTGCCATGGTTTACATAAGCAAATGTGTGTGAGTCTGAACTTTAGGTTTAAATAATGATTATGTATGAGTTTGATTTGTAGTGACTCTGCTTAAAGAAAACTAAGCACAAATGCTTAATAATTCTCTGACTCCTGTTGTGTTATATACACAATATATAACAATAAATACGATTTCAGTCAAATCTCAACAAACGGCAAATCATGTAGAAAATTGTGGAAATTTGTGTAAAAAATCCCAACATTTGTATTGGTGTGACAATAAATTAATGTAATAATATTGTTGGATGACCCACAATAGCCTAACTGAATTGCTTTATTATTGTATTTCACAACCTTTACAGTTAAAAACGACTGACATCTGTACAGCATTGCTTTAATTTTATATCTAACTAGCAGTAAACAGGACAGACGCCCTTATTTGACTGACAAAAGCTCAAAAGACACAGTTTCAGTGAACCATGTACACATGGCATCATGCATTAACATAAACATAGTATCTCTGTTTTAATGGCATTGTGCCATTTTACTGCCAACGATGCTGGGAAGCACCAGGACGTATCAGCATCGCTGGCTCCTGTCTGACAGGGTTACAGGGGCAATAAATGAGGTTTAAAGTTCACATTGCGTTGGCAATGAGTTAAAAAAGAGAGATGACAGTGTGGCCACCTTCAGTTCTTACACATGCATGAAGGGTTTATGTGTTGCTTTAGTCTCGCATCCTGGGTAAGTCTCGTTTAACTTTATTATATATATATGTATGTATGTGTGTATATATATATAATTCGCATACAAGGTGTCTAATATTCATTATTACAAAATAAGGTCATTAAATGTTATTGGGTATAATAATATAGCATGTATTCTATATAATAATGATGCATTGTTAATAATAATATATTACATAATATTATGACTTGTTGTTGTTGTTGTTTACTGTTATAAATCGATTGCATTTTGTTTTTTCTTGTAGCTGAACAGGAAAAAACACACAAGATGAAAAGCATTTTGAAGGACAAAACTCTAAGTATGACATTTGTTTTAACATTTGGTATCAATTCAACACGTGAATGCAAACGTATAAACAATGAGTGCATTCAAAACCGATCTGCATCTGTGCCTGTTTGTCGTTTAAACGTGTGATAATGTCAAGCTAATATAAAACGAAACTAAGACGCTTCACCTGCAGGAGCGACTCACCTGGAGACGCAGAGTCACTCCATCGGTGCCGTTCGCTGGACGTTACCGGAGGAAGACGTTCAGGTCCACAACTCCGCCCCCAGCAGCCCGTTCAAGAGCTGCGGTTCCCCCACGACCCGTTCACAGGTACTAAAGGATAGGTTCACAAACCTAAAGGATACAACTAACCTTTATGAACGTTGTGTTTCCCCAGCAGAGACAACATCAGCAAGGCTTGAAGGACCTTCGCAGCTTGCATGAGTGCATCAGATTCATCAACCATTGGAAGGAACAGGTGGCGCAGGTTTGTAAGGTATGTCACGGCGCACCTGTGACCCTTCCTGTGCATTCAGGGCCAAAGTCGTTTCAAACGAGGCAGGGTCGTTTCTCCATAAACATTTTATGTGTGGTGACAGATGGGACTTCGTGGCAACCGGTGGGTTTTTATAACACCCAGTGTAATGATAAATGTTGCCGTGAGGGACGTTTACCACACCAGCGAATTATGAAGGGAGTGTTTTATAGAGCTGGGGTCACGACGATAAAACGTCTCATCTCTCATCTGCCTGAGGACAGATAAAGTAGAAGATATTAACTGTTATAGAAGTACCAAACTCACGGCTGAGCCGAGATACTGGTCAGGAGGCTCAAACAAACAGAGCAAGGGTTTCAGGGCAGTTTTAACATTGTAAAATCGACAGGAAGGGAACGATGCGGGTGAGGGATGCAGCAAATGGACGGAAAAGCAAACTTCAAACTCCGACCCCAAAACCGAACGCAGTTTGGAAGAAAGTCGCAAGCTTATTCTGCAGTGGGCCAAGGAACTTCAAAATGTAGACAAAGTGAGTAAAATGTGTTTAATGACCCATGGGGGTAGTTAGACGAGTTAACCCAACATGTGTTTGTTTTGGTGACCACAGCTCTCTAAAGAACATCCGTGGATGAAGGAGAGATTTGATCACGAAGAGCAGGGGGACACCAAACAGGAAGCGGATTCAAACGAAGCCGTGGAGAAGACCATCATGGAATGGGCCAAAGAACTTCAGAGCGTGTCAGAGGTGAGACACGAAACATTACGAATATGAAGATCTGGTCTGTTTAGACTGTCTAGATCTTTCTAGAACGTTTGTCTGCTTTCTCAGAAATGATTTGCTTCTTTTGAAACGTCCACGTCCTGTAAAATAACAGGTTTACCAGTTCCAGTCAATTTAACAAGTCTTATGTAATCCTGATGTTTGTTTTCCCGTGGGAACGCAGAGCTGTGGAATGCTGGGAGATGAACTGGCTCAGATGTTGCGTCTCTTAGGACTGAGGAAGAAGAGGCTGGTGTCCCTCATGCCGTTACTGGAGTTCATCACCTGGAGCTTGTTGAAGGAGGACAGCAAGGTGACGTAACTTAATTTACTTAAGGACCGTGTTATATTTTTCCTTTATGGAAATTTGCTACTCTTTATCATACTGTAAAATCATAAATATATTTAAAAACTAAAAAACAAAAGCTCTCATGATGATAGATGGGTGACTAAGGGTTTGCCGTGCTTATTCAATATGATAAAACTTTATTGCTTGCGAGATATGATAGCGCTGACAATTTTATTGGGGGCAAGAGTTTATTTAGTAAGATTAAAAACTCGTAGTTTGTATAAGAGTAACTAGGGGACAGTTTGACTTTGCTATAAAGTGTAATACTGGATTTTGAACTGTCCTGGTGACGTGTCGTGTGTAATGGCCTGTTAACCTCAATGCATAGGAGATAGTTTATCTTAAAGCAGCCCTGTTTATGGTTTATCTGTTATTGTAGGGTATGGTTCCACATTTATGGCTTTCAGCTAAGCAGCGCTCATGGAAAGCTGGTGAGAGACTCTAAATTGAATGTACTGTGATTTTGTGTTATTGAATCACTGTAGAAAACAAACAAACAAACAAACAAATACAAGTATGCCAAACAAAACATCAGTGCATCTCATCTAAACAAACGTTCGTGTTTTTATTTTTCTAATCCAGCAACTTTATTTTCTATTCTCTTTTTTTAAACAGGCACGTCTCGATACATCCCAAATTCAGGTAGTTGTGCATAAATTCTCACTGTTCCTTGTGTGACTTATATATAAACCTATAGATGCGTTTCATGCATTTTTCAACGTTTGATTTTACAGTCTGGAGTTGGATTATCACAGCAGCAGGTACGATTCACCTTTAAATATTAACGCCCCCCCAAAAGACCCTGTTGTTTGTTATTACATGAGTCCCTCCATCTCTGGTTTAATAGTCGATGTCACGCTTGATCCCATGACGAACCACCCGTGGCTGCAGCTCTCAGACGATCACAAGAAAGTCCAGGAGGGTCTTCGGCAGTCAGACGTGCCCTACAGCCGTCAGCGCTTCGACGGCTGGCCCTGCGTCCTGGGCTGGGAGGGATACACGAGTGGTCGCCACTACTGGGAAATGGACATCGCGAACAACGGCTACTGGAAGGTTGGCATGACGACCGCTTCCTCCAAGCGGCATGGACGTTTTCCCATGAATCCCTCCAATGGTTATTGGGTGCTATGGCGCAGCACGCGACAGTTCTTCGCCTGTACTGATGAGGAAACTACCCTGCCGCCGGTTCTGGTGCCCCGCAGGATGGGGGTCTACGTTGACTATGAGGAGGGACAGATTTCCTTCTACAATGCGGAGAGCAAGTCCCACATTTACACCTTCACGGGGCACTTTAGAGAGAAGCTGTACCCCTTCTTTGCCCCCCTGGACGGTCGGACCCTCATATCCATATGGTCTCCTAAAAAGGAGAGGGGTTGAAAATGAGGCTGTTGTTTAAACATCTAACAAATGATTTATATGGACAAAGTTGGTCCCTAATATTTTCTCCTGATGTATATAGTATGAAACAAATCTCCCAAAAAACAGACCCCATGTTGGCTGGACCCACATAATAATAAAGGTTATTTAAATGCACTTGACCTAATCGCTTCATAAATGTATTTAAGCTTGTCTGTCCGTGTTTGTAACAGTGTGTGTGTTTGGCACAAATATTTCACATATATATTCACGAAACCAGAAAACATTTGTTGGTATATTAGACATTGATTTATTTCTCTGTGTTAGTTGTTTGTTCATTCTGTAACCATCTGAATACATCAGTTATGAAACAACAATATTTATTATGTTAATGTTTGTGTATATAAATATAATATCTATTAAAACTGACTGTTTCATGTTCTGAATGATCACAATTTCCCCACATCGGTAAAACCTTATAACCACCCAGTGGCTGTTTATAGGAACTACAAGAAGCTTATATATATATATATATATATATTAGATAAATTATATATAGATATAAACCATTTAGATAAACGTAATAAAACATAATTACACAGATAAATAGGATTCCCACGCCCGTATCTCTAGCATATTAATTCTATATAAAAGACATTATTTAAAATAGTTAATTATATCAAATATATACTTTTTATATAACAATATGGTGCGTGTCTCGAATAGGCCACGCCTTCTTGATGACGTATCGCTTACGCTGATCTAAAACCGGAAAAGAATGCACGTCTGTTTACTTCCGCATGACTCAGGTCGGTCACTCCCCTTCTGTCCCGCGATTGGCTTGCGCATTTCTCCGTCACTCCTCTTCTGTCTCGCGATTGGCTCACGCCTTTCAACGCTCGTTTCTGATAGGCCGGTTAAGCCGCCACTCAAACGGTGGCGCGTTGGTTGCGTACGCGGGCGTGCGGGGTAAGAAGTTTGTGTAGAAAGTGTCAAAGCTGCTGTTTATGAAAAATTAACTAAACAAACCTTGTTGTGATAAATCGGAAAGTAATGGCGGACTGGAGAGAGTACTATCAAAACGAGGAAGATGAGGCTGAACAGGACGAGGAAGAGTCTGGAGGTTAGCATTGCTAACCGCATGCGTGTTTTATGTAGCGCCTCCTCGCTTAGATCAAAACGATGGTAATTTCACTTTTTAAACCTTACAGGCGATTATAAAGTGAGCGGTCGTGACAGTCTGGTGTTCTTGGTGGATGCATCCAAGGAAATGTTTATTAAGGGGGAAGATGGAGAGACGACAAATTTCGACATGACGATGCAAGTGAGTGTAAACATTTAAACGTCATCAGATCTCATTCGTCTCAATAGTACGCGTAACAGATGTTCACTTCTGCGTGCAGTGTGTGCGCAATGTGTACACTAGTAAGATTATAAGCAGTGACAAGGATCTAGTCGCGCTGGTGTTTTACGGAACCGAGCAGAGCAAGAATCCCAGAAACTCCTTCAAGCACGTCTTCGTCTACCACGATCTGGAGTCACCAGGTGGGTCACGTGAGAAACCATTAAAACGCAGAGTGTTTATGGCACCACGTTGATCTGTGTCACCCGACGATCTTCTCAGGAGCTCATCGCGTCCAGGACGTTGATAAGCTGCGGGGTGAGAGAGGAGCCCAGCTGGCCGCTGAGATGATGGGCAGCGGGGAGACGTCGCTCGGGGAGGCGTTGTGGTGCTGCTCCAACCTGTACAGCGACATCAAGCTGCGACTGTCGCACAAGCGCCTCATGATCTTCACCTGCAGGGACAACCCGCACGGAGGAGACGGTGCCAAAGACAAGCAGGCTCGTACCAAGGCTGGTGACCTTAAGGAGACAGGTGGGACAAGCTTAATCGCACAGTTTGTCAGCTGTGAATAAGAAGAACCGTTTATGCGTGAACTTCCGTGTGGTCCTCAGGCGTGGTCATTGATCTGATGCACCTAACAAAGCCTGGAGGGTTTGACGTCTCCACGTTCTTCTGTGACATCGTAAGTCCTCCTGAGGATGAGAGTGAACTTGGTGTTCAGCATGAGGCATGTGGGAAACTAGAGGACCTCCAGAAAAGGGTCAGAGCGAGAGAGTTAAAGAAACGGGCTCAAAGCAGGTAAAAGCTAGCGTAGCTTCTACCGTAGTTACGGTTCCCGTAAGTTGGAACTTAAGTCAGAACTTAATCCTTTGTTTGTCTTCACCCTCTCCAAGAATAACATTGTCTCTCGGAGAAGGTGCCACACTGGCGGTTGGCTTGTACGTTTTGGCCAGGACGGCCACCAAACCGTCTGCGGTCAAACTTTTCAGAGACACCAACGAACCGGTCCGCACCAAAACCCGCCTCTTCCACGCTCACAATGGCAGCTTGCTTTTACCGAGCGATACGAAAAGAGCACAGGTAACAAAATAAACGATGAGCTTGTTTGCTATATAAATGTAAATGAAAGGAAATACATATTTGTTTTGAACCCTGTGAACCCTGTGAAGGTTTACGGGAAGAAACAGATTGTGATGGAGAAAAACGAGGTGGATGAGATTAAGAAGTTCGGTGACCCAGGGTTGGTGCTGATGGGGTTTAAACCCATGGACCGCCTTAAAATTCACCATCACATACGGCCTGCGCTGTTCATTTATCCGGAGGAGGAGCAAATATCAGGCAGGTCTTCATTGGTTGACGCTCAGGATCCTTTTTTTGGAGTTTGAGGAGTTTTTCCTCATTCTCCTTTGGTTTATCGCAGGAAGCGCCACCATGTTCACAGCTCTGCTTCTGAAGTGCAGCGAGAAGAACGTGTTTGCTTTGTGCAGATACGTCCCTCGCCGCAACACCCCGCCGCGGTTTGTGGCGCTGGTTCCTCAGAGAGAAGAAGTGGACCAGAGTCAATCTCAGACGACACCTCCAGGTACCCATAGACTGACTGCCGGCGATCCTGTTGTTGTTATTTGTGATGTTAATCGAACATCCCGGTTTAGGCTTCCATGTGATATTCCTGCCCTACGCCGATGACATCCGCACGCTGGATGTCCACGAGTGTCCCACAGCCTCTGAGGAGCAGGTGGACAAAATGAAAGAAATTGTGCACAAGCTTCGCTTCAAATACAGGTCAGTGATGCTTCACATCATGTATCACGGATCATTATTTCATTCCTCAGTCATACAGATTTAATGTGATTGTTGTGTTTGCAGGAGCGATTCCTTTGAAAACCCAGTGCTGCAGCAACACTTCAGGAATCTGGAGGCGTTGGCATTGGACATGCTTGCTCCCGAGCCCATTGAGGACTTAACAAGTATTTGTCATTCAGAGTTGGTTGAATGGATTTTCTTCTCTTTCTTGTTGCCGCCTCACCCTGTTTTTTCTCTCCTTCAGTGCCAAAGGTGGAAATGATTGATACGCGTCTTGGGTCGCTGACTCAAGAGTTCAAAGACTTGGTTTATCCGCCTCATTATAACCCAGAAGGGAAACCTGCGGCCAAGCGCAAAACTGGTAAGATTGTAGGTTAATAAACAGCTTGTGCAAAGACGGTGTCACATGTTTCAGTGCTTGTTAAAAACGACTGAAGTACTTTCATACACCGCTTGCCTCTAGTATCTAAAAGAGCTGCTATGTTCAGACACTTAAAAAGTTGAACACAATCGTTACTTGAATTGCTGTCTTTTCTCGCTGAGGTTACTGTATGTTCTTATGTTACTGTACTTGCTGTAGTTACTGTATGTCCTTATGTTACTGTACTTGCTATAGTTACTGTACTTGCTGTAGTTACTGTATGTTCTTATGTTACTGTACTTGCTATAGTTACTGTACTTGCTGTAGTTACTGTACTTACTGTACTTTATTTTGCACAGCTGCTGAATCTGCAGGTGGGGCTGAGAAGAAGCCAAAAGTGGAGATATCTGAGGAGGATCTCAGGAACCACGTGGCAAACGGCACCCTGGGCAAACTGACGGTTCCCGTCTTAAAAGACGCCTGCAAGCAGTTCGGCGTGAGGACGACTGGAACCAAGAAACAGGAACTTATAGATGCTCTGACCATGCAGCTCTCATAACAAGCTTCTCAGTCTTCCTGTATTTCAAGAAAAAATAACCTTCATGTCTTGACAACTTGTTTACATGTCACTTCATTAAATAAATGAAAGTTTTGTACGAATCCACATCTTGGGTCGCCGTCACGCCGAGTCTGTCGTCTATCTAGGGCACGTCACATATCATTTGTTGTCATAATGTGTGCAATAAAAGCCGGAGTTTGGCTGTTTTCACTGAAGCCCCGTGGCTTGATTCTGTAAAACTGAATTAATAAACGATACTTATAAGATTATTAAACATTTTAAATCACATGATTTATGACTTTCTGAATTAGGATGTAAATATTTAAGCTTAACTATTTATCTGAGGAAGTTTAGCTGAAGGGTCGTTTGTGGCCTCAAAGCTCATGCAGTAACGTAATATATAATCGTGCACGTGTGTTTGATGTTTGACGTCATTCTGTTACGTTTTTTCATCCACGAGGAAATGCAGAACAGCTGATGTAAACGTGTGATGTTGAACAGTGAGTTTTTTTACGGAAGATCTCAGTTACTCACTGCACACAAATAACAGACAGAAGGATGGATGAGCAAATGTCACGTTTTTTAGATAACGACAGATGTGAATGCAGATGTCTGGCTCAAGCATAATCGTGCAGGCCCGGGACAAACCCTGCAAAGTCCTTAAAAATAATAAAAGTACAATTTATTCGCAATAATAAAAATGAATCGGGTCACACATGCGACCTAAACCTGAACGCAACCTGCTCGTGACGTAAGCCGTGACGAGCCCACGGAAAGCGGTGACGTTCTGCGCATGCTCACCACGAGAGCGCTGCAAGGGAAAAGTACGAGAGACAAAGGAATAAACAAAACACGCAACGGAGGTTAAAACACCCATTTATCAACTTTAAAGCAGCACCGCGGACTTTATTAAATCGCATGCAGACGGAGGTACGTGCGATGCAATAGTATTCAGTGTATCGGGTGATCCATTGCTATCAAACCAGTAGCACGTAGCCAAAGTGTCAGACTGGTGTGAACGCGGTGTGTGAGGTGAAATAAGAGACATCGGGGGGGAACATCGGGTAAAAACACGCAGATCATCTGATTATTTTGCGTTAGACCCCCAGCTGGAAGTTTGGCTATTTATAATGCAGCCATCCTGGGCAAAGCGTCACGTTACCCTTAGTTATTTACTTAGAGAGATAACATCAATAACTAACACGCATAGAGATATAAAATGCACGTTTTTAATAACCAATTTTGTCTTTCAGACCCATAAAGACTTTGAAACGTGCATGACAACCGTCTGACGGGGTTATTATGGCGCTTATCGCGGTCCGTGCTGAGAGGAGACCGAAGTTCTGACCCAGTTACTCCCAGTCGGCTGCACGGGTCCAGTTGTAAGTCCTTCTCTTCCTGATGTCAGGCGAAATGGACTGGACCGGTTCGTCCCAGTGGTCGCACTGATGCATGGCGACATGGGCACAGACAGCGTTATTGACTGAACAGTGATTTCTCTCATCCCAAGCATCAGAGAGGTTGCCATGGAGATGATAGTGGTGACGTAGCAGGAATGGGGAGTACTCCATGTTCTGGTAAGGGGAGGGGGCAGGTGGGCTTGCAGGAGCTCGGCTGCATGCCGTGGAGGGTGAGCAGGCAAAAGGGGGAGGCGGCCGGCGGACGCGGGTCCGAGGTGGAGGAGAGACCCGGAGCTCCTCCCACCTCCTCGCAGACTCCCGCCATCTATCACGAAAAGCAGCACAGGGAATTATGCGCGCTGCACGCCCTCAACAACGTCTTCCAGGACGGGGCGGCCTTTAGCCGGGATGCGCTTCAGGATATTTACCAGAGGTGAGTGCCAACCAGTCTAAAACTGTTTGTACTCAAACTGGATGATTTTGAGGTGAATTTTGAACTTTTGGTTCGTTTAATAGACTCTCTCCCAACACTTTGGTCACGCCCCACAAGAAAAACATGCTGGGTAACGGAAACTACGACGTGAATGTTATCATGGCTGCGTTGCAGACTCGTGGATTTGAAGCCGTTTGGTGGGATAAGAGAAGGTACGTGAAGCTGTCATTTTAAAACACCTTCTATGGTCTCGTGTGTAAATCCGTATTTTGTCTTCCCATAGGGACGTGGGCAGCATTTCACTCCCGAACGTCACTGGATTCATATTGAACGTCCCGTCAAACCTGCGCTGGGGGCCTTTGCGACTGCCGCTCAAGCGTCAACACTGGATCGGGGTTCGAGAAGTGGGCGGAGTCTACTACAATTTGGACTCGAAACTGCGCAGTCCTCACGCCATTGGGACAGAGGATGAACTTAGGTGGGTGCGAATGGGGTCTTCATCAATGACGTAACGTAAAGGTCCGTTTCGTTTTCAAATTCCAGTTATTCCACAGGAAGTTCTTGCGTCACCAGCTTCGTGGGAAGAACTGCGAGCTCCTGCTGGTCGTGCCGGAGGAGGTGGAGGTTCACCAGACATGGAGGTCTGATAACTGATGAACGTTTTGGATCCAGTTTGTGGTGGGTAACTGAGGTTCAGTCAAAAGAACGTTTAAGGAGCGAATGGAGTTGCACTCAGCCAGTCATGAAAGCACACTGGTCAGACAATGTTTACACACAAACACACACGTACAGCTGGACTCTTGCTGTGGAGGCTAACACAGAAATATCACGGGACAGACACTACATTGATCCATGAGATCTATCTTTGTTTTTTGGGGGGTTTCCGATGTATTTTTATACTTCGTTTCTTATGCTTCGTATCGTTTCTGACTTGAACGTGGGAGTTTATGAAGAAGTTATTGGTGATATAGTCCCTGTGCGTCACCGTTCAAATATCACGTTGTCTCTTTCCATGTGATTTTCTGTGATCGTTTAAACTGTCTGCCACAAATCTCCTCTCAGAATACAGGTCACAGGTTAAACGAATTCGTTTGACCACTGGAGTTTTAGACACAGGGGTGCATATGTACTCATTCAGCGCATGTTTTTGAAGATTTAGTGAGGGCACAAAACCATATTATGGCATAGCGACAGATGTTACCCAGCTCTACAGTAATCACATGTTCTGTGTTAGTTTGTTATAACTATTACCAAAACGGTTACTAGTTAATCTCATACCTTACCTAACGGTTAACTCTCAACACTCAGATTTGAACCCTTACGCTAAGCAGTCGAGGTTTTGAATCATAGCTTACGTGTAGAAACAGTACAAATATAAGTGTGGCTGCCAAAAACGTTGTACTGTAAGAGGAATGGGTACTTAAAACGTGTTGTACATGTAAATTGTGGTTGGAAATCTTGGAAAAAAGATCGATGTTGGATTTAAAAGGCCTTAACATGTTTACAGAGGGAGCGTAAGAATGCATTCAAAAGGGAAATCACATCTCAGGTTAGCGTCGGACTCGACTCGATTTACGCTTCAAAACATTGTTTCAACGTTTCAGATAGGTTATACATGTTTAAAACAGAAACCTTGGAGAAATATTCCACATAGCCATACACATGGTGCTTTGTTAAACTGTAGAGATCAGTAGATTCCTTTGCCATGACAATCTATATACCCGTGTCCCGTTTTTCGAGGGATACGGACTACATGTGCCCATGCCATTGTTTTCCATTGTCCAGATAAAATGCTAATGATGGCACTTTATGTATGATGTAAAATGTGCTGTGACATCATTAAAAATGTCTTTATATGTTCACAATGATACATCTGACTTATCTACTGTTTTGTGTGAGAGGTGAGATTTGCATTCACACATGCCATTTGCTCAATGCAATACTCATATTATATATACACACTAATACTCGTATTATATATACACACTAATACTCATATTATATATACACACTAATACTCGTATTATATATACACACTAATACACATATATACACACTAATACTCATATTATATATACACACTAATACTCGTATTATATATACACACTAATACTCGTATTATATATACACACTAATAC
>JBAJNP010003850.1:0-36909 GCA_036877545.1 Yasuhikotakia modesta
TATATGCATTAAAAAAAATATATATAGTCTAGTGTTTGTGTGTCTGCATATACTGTATACATATATATATATATATGTGTGTGTGTGTGTGTGTGTGTGTGTGTGTGTGTGTGTGTGTATATATATCGCCTGTCTCTTGTAACTTCTCTCTGTTCTTACTTATTCTCAAACTTTCATTGGCTGCCTCTCTGAAGTGTCTGGACCCGCCACACGAATGTCCTCCTATCACCTGGTTTCGACGTTCCTCAGAGGTCTTTCTAGCGACTCAGGGGAGGCCCATTTCAATGCCTGGCTATCTGCTCTGCATAAATAGCAACAAAGCCATTGTCATCTGCACCTTTTGGATTGCCTTTCCGAGCCTATTGAAACTGGCTGTCCCCCGAGACAATACTGCAGTACTGCCATCACACCCTGCTTCCAATTGTTCCAAATGGTGCTTTCAGGAGAGCTGCTGCCTAAACCCAGCAATGGATGGAAAAGTGAGACCAGAAACCTTGTTCTGTCAGGAAAAGATAATTTCTGAGAATTTAATATACTGGACCATGTATGGACTTTTTGTGCAACCTTTGTAGTGGAAACACAATTAGCCCTTAGCGTTTAGCATGCTGGTTCCTACGCAGCCCGTTCTCCAAGGACGGGTCACGACCCCGCGAACGGGTCACGGGTTGTTCCTGTTTTTATGTATTTATAAAGTTACTGTTTTGATTGTTTGTGGATCACGTTGAAGGTGAAATTGTAAGTGTAATGTTTGTGTGTGAATGTTTATGAGCAGGTTTCTGGTAAACTTCTTCTGTCTAGACTCAGTTAACTAACTGTTGCTGTGCTGAACTATTTAAGATGTTAATTTCTTTTAAGATATATAATATATAGCCACAATATTCACTTTTTTAGGACATTATACATTTTATGTAAATTATGCATGAATCTGACCAGAGCGCTCAAATTATAAATCACAAATATAAACTTTTGTAAATCAAGGTAACATTTGAGAACGTTTTAATAATCGATTATTTGTTGTTAGAAAGTTATGGATTTCAGCTTTAATCTACAAATGCCTCAGACAGATGAAAGTTTTAAACTATAGTGTGTGTGACAAAAACACCACAATCGTACTGTTCTGTGAATTGCATTTTTGGTTTTACTAGTTGGTTCGCGTAAAGTTACCTGCGCAATCCCGTTTCCTAACTCTGATGTTACTTAACCTACATTGTGTAGAATGAAACATTTTCCAAACTGGAGGGAAGTCGTGTATTATAGTGGGTCTGCAGTGTTAAGCCTGTTTGGAAAAGATGAGAAGTGTGAAATCGTACCCAGTCCTGGTTCTGTAATCACTCTTTTTGACTCTTGTTAAATGGGTTTACTTGCTACTTTTGGCGGCGTTCGCTGCAGATAGCAAAGGCTGGTCATGATTGGATTAAGCACGCTGCTGCATGATGTAACTTTTTGTTTGTGTGGTATGTGTTCTGCCTGGATTCGGTGTTCCCGCGATTTAGGACATGTATGACCAGTGCGATAAAGCCGGAGTGTCTTTGCGTGGCAGATATAACGTCTCTCTTCAGCGCTCCGGATTACTGCTGCTTTCAGCCAGACAGAAACAAAAAGTTGCTTGTTAACACATGCGGATGGAAGGCTGGAAGTTTCTCTTTTAAAGCTCGTGAGATCTGAAGAGGTCTCAGTCGCGCTTCATTTGGGTCTCAGCCGTCCCCTGAAGCAGAAATTGAAATGGAGAAAAGTGTGACAACTGTTGAAATACTTTGAGTTTAATGTAGATTTATTGCTAATATCATCTGGTTTTACATCCACTTAATGAGAAACTGAATGTTCAGTATTAGTGACTTTTCAGTGCAAAGCTGAGCTCAGCTGGTGATGTTGAAATCTGCTAGTACATCAGAAATGTTATTTTTAGGTTTTTAGTGGAACGTTTTAAAAATGTTACAGAATGTTTGAACCTTTATACATTTTAAACATTTCATGTGCTCTCTATATTTCAAATTTTATATATAAATATAAATATTAAAAAAATTAAAACAACGTTTTAGTAACATTCAAGCATTTTGTAACATTTTTAAAACGTTCCACTAGAAACTTTTTTGATAGAAGGTTACATTCTGCAACATTGTAGTTTACAGCAAAAGCGCTTTTAAAACTTTGAAAGAGCACTTAGAGAACGCTTTCCAACGCTCTGAGAACGTTTCCTGTTAGCTGTAGAGACGCTTCAGTTTGTGTTTCACGTGGTCGTGGGCTGACAGCTGTGTCCATAGACAGCCCTTTCTCGCCTCTGTGTTCGAAAGAAGCAGAAATGTCTGCATTTTACCGGAGGTTTAGATGCTTGTTTATCACTTTTAAATACCATCATCTTTGCTGAAATCCCTTCTGAAAAGAACCTTTCACTTGCTGGAGTGAATTCAAATTAAAATTTAAATCCTCCTTTGCATTTCTTCAGCCTCTTTTAAAATAGCTGGCTGCTTTTAGAAAGCTGTTTATGTAGTGATCTGTTTATAATCCAGTTTGTTTCTCAACAGCAAAAAAAGAAAGAGAGAAAGAAAAAAAGGAACAGAAATCATATTATCAGTGTCTTGGAGAGATGATGCGAGCAGTCAGAGTCGGGGGGAGAGTTTTCAAAGTACTAAATCTGAGAAACGTTGCAAATGCTCTTTGATCGAGTACTTTGATGCGACATGCGCATTTGACTTGCAAATACTAACAGAACATTGTATCGCCAGAACTCTGATGTATCTCGTGCTTTTGTCGAGTTACGGCACAAGTGTGAAAATGCAGAGCCCATACAAACAGATGAAGTGTATCTGAGAGCTCTTTGTTTAATATCTCTCGCTCCAAAACTTTTGCCGCCATTGTAATTCCAAACATCTCCAGTCACTTCCGCAGATGAACGGTCTAGTTTTCCCGTATTAGGCTCCATTCTGTTTGGAAATACTGCGGAAACGCATTTCAAACAAACAAATCAAGGCTGTCAGGAGACCGGCGTGTTTTTTTCTGCTCTTCAGATGAATTCAGTTGGCTGTTGAAAGGACAAATAGCATGAAAGACCTTATTAAGGTTTTCTTTGAGTACGCTAGATTGGATTTATTGTTAGCGAACAAATTATAATTGTATCTCCTGAAAAGTTAGCAAAGATCTAAACAAAAGGAAATCAATGGCACAGGCCGATTAATCACACCGAGCGAGCTACTTGTGCCGAAGAAACTTACCTCATAATCAATGTCTTTGTTTTGCTCAAAGAGCATTTGCATGCTGAATCAGGGCTGCCATATTGGATGCAATCAAAACATTGTCATCCACATTAATAAGAGGTTATTTGGACCCTCAAGTGCGCCACTGAATAGCACAAGCAACCGTGACATTATAGAGCTCCTGTTTAAAGACCAGTATGATAGAAAGACGCGGTTCTGAGAAAGGTTGTGGGTTTGGTCCTGTTTTTATCATTTTAAAAATACATATTTAGCATATAGTGGTTATAGGGTATTTGAAATGTTGTGCAATAATGTTTTTGTAATGCATGTATTTGCAATACGGTTTTGTCACGTTTTGGTCACATTTGGCTTGTTTTGCAAACAACGTCACATTTTTGAGTGCATGGTTCATGTGTGACCGATGGTAACCTCTGTTACTGCAGTTTAGGAACAGGTAAATAATTTAGGTAAATAATAAGTTTAGAATCAGTAA
Organism: Yasuhikotakia modesta; assembly: GCA_036877545.1. NCBI lineage: Eukaryota > Metazoa > Chordata > Actinopteri > Cypriniformes > Botiidae > Yasuhikotakia > Yasuhikotakia modesta. Next base: position 3,685 of record JBAJNP010003850.1, read on the forward strand.
ATAAACCTACAGTAATGAGAATCATATCCCATCCCACACTGTAAACACCAAAATACTCACATTTACATTTTGTAATCCAATCTGTTGACTTGCATTTGTGTTATTTGTTTACATTCAGTTCTATGCTGTTGGGGCACAAATAGTGTTGCTGTGTTTTCAGATCAGACAAACTGATTGTGATCATGTGATCTTTTCATGAGGGATCATTTATAGTTGCCAGTCTGGCTTCATTTTGTTTGTCTTTAAACTGTAATATTGTTTCAAACAGTGGTGGCGCTAGAGAGGCTTAAATTACAGACTGCAGTGTTAAAATATACTTAGATACCAAGTTAAGTTTGTTTGGAAGTGAGTTACAGACCATTTGAGACCATTACAGACAAACATTGATTTAATAGTCCCTTTATTTCATGTAGCTAATTGTGAACGTTGGCCTCAACATTTTTGTAACTACATAACCATGATTCAGTCAGTAGGTTGTGTGTGTGTGTTTGTGCAACGTGTCTAAATGTTGCAGATTCTGTTGGTTCTGGACAGAGATGGTCTCATGCTCTTCACCACTGGATAAACTGCCGTTGCATGTGTGTTACTCAGAGATTTGTGCGCATCTGCTATTCTGCCCACAGGTCCGTGGAGGGAACTAGTTAGAAGGGGACAGATAATGACTTCAGGCAATGCTGGAGACCACCTTGTTAAGCAGGTGTACGGCAGCGCAGCGCATACATTTCTGTAGAGCGTGTGACTGCAGCTGCTGTATGTTAGAGGTGTGGTGACGTCCATCTGTGAATGATTTCATCTGATCAAGCTGTTCCGCAGGTATTGGTCAGTTTCCTGTAATTAGAAATCGCTCAGGATGTCCGTGTGTAGATTGAGAGACCAAGCGTGGACAGGTGAGTTTCTCACAGGTGTTTTTAAACCATTTGACACACTATCAGTGGACACAGATGGAGTCCATTCCACTTATTATGCGGCTTGTTAAGACAATTTACTGCACCTGGGTAAGCAGATTTTGTCTTGATAATGGCGCAGGATGCGATTCAGACAGACTTTTTGTTCAGAGATATTTTTAAAGGCAGTTCTGTCTTGAGTTACTCGCTGTTTTAAACCAGCATGTCTGTTTTCTTTCACTGAACACAAAAAACGTTTTAAACAATGTTACGCTATCGATCTGTTCACACAATGAAGGCATTTAGATTACGTACAGCTGCAGTACATACAGTTGTTACTGTAATTTCAACTGTTTAAATCGCCGACAAGCGTGAACAAATTCTCTCCAGAGGACTGAGGAAGTGACATCAGAAAGACTCTTCTATCAATTTCAGGTTGTAAGAACGTTTTCCTAATGTTTCTAAAACATTAAAAGCCTAAAAATGTTATATAAAAAACTAATATTAATATTTGCATATTAATATATTTATAATATTTATTTTATATTTGTATTAATGTTGTTGTTTGGTTGCAGTTTTTTGAAACGTTATAAAACATAACAAAAATATTCTCCTAACACTAGTGTTTAGAGTTGGAGTAAACCTTTGGAGAATGTCAGCCAATGTTCTGCGAACGTTCCATGTTAGCAGGGTTGTTGAGGCGCTTTATGGTTCTGTATGGGCCCGACACGTTCTGGTTTCTATATGCTTTTAGCGTACAGTAAAGTACAGTGTGAAGGTACAGTTAAAACCGACACGAGGGCGAGTAAATTGGGCGTATTTCCATTTTGTGGGCCAGAAGAAACGTCAGCGTAACGTTGCAGCGGAGCACGACGGTTTATTTATCTGCACGCTGGAACGGAGGGCTGTAATTGAGCTCTCAAAATGTTTAGAGGGGTCTTAAAAATACTGCAGGAAGTGCAGCACTGTATGCGATTCTGTCTGAAGTATGGAGTTATTCGTCGTGCTGCGTGTAGGATTGACTGAGCCACATAAACAACAGGGTCCAGATGCATTTAACTTTGCTTACATAATTGGCAGACTAATGCAAAAAGCTTTTAGACATTATGTGTGACCCAGTGTGATACTTTTATAAACGCAATCAAACATTTTCTCCAAACATGCAGTGTACTTTGAAAAACGTGGACCTTTGTGTGACATGTCATTTCATTTCGCCCACTTTAGCGCTAATTTTCCCTCTAATATACACCTATTGTGGCACTTTTTTATTTTTTTCTCATCTAAAACCCCAAATCAAATACCCAGAATGCAGTTTTATTCACTTTCTCCTGCTTTGGATGAAAGAGTTTGTACCTTCAACCAAGCTACGCTCAGAACGTTGGCTAACGTTCTCTAAAAGTTCCCTCTAAGGCGATAAATATGTTTTTGCAGTAATTTTAGTAGAATGTATTTTAAGTGTTTTATATCATATATCATTTTTTAAAACGTTACAGAATTAAAGAAACGTTTGAATAACGTTTTTGTAACCGAGAGATGGTTTTAACATCTAAAAACTGGAAGTTTCAACATTCAAAGAACTTTCAAAATGACATTAATGTTTTGTTAAAGATGGCTACGTTAGGGAAACGTTCTTACAACCTTAAATTGTTAAGGTTAGGAATATGTTGTTCCACTCCAAATGACACAGTATTAAGTCCAAGGATTTTATTATTGCATGTCCAGTGAGATTTTGATTCATCAGGACAGTTGTAAAAAAGTTTATCCTCTTTAAATACTTATTTGTGTGTCGTGTTTTTTCTTACGCCAGATGTCTTTACACATAAGGAGGTCAGAAACATCTTGACTGACTGCACTCAAAATCTGATGCCTCAGTTTGAGGCTCTTCAGGAAAAACCCAGAACAGGTTTTCCAACAGATAAGATGCTTGTATTGATCGGAGATTAGCGAAGAAAGAAACATGTAGTTTTATGTTGTAAGTACGTTGACGGCCAACCAATCTGTCCCTTCACACGTATGGAAGTGACGAACATTCGAAAAGCCGTTGCAGAATTAGACTTTCAAATGAAATCTACGATGAGATCAACGGCCAAACCTTTTGTAATGACGTGCCCTTCTGTTTCTCTTCCTCAAAATTCACGCCCGGCTGATGAGAAACTCGCTGGACATTGTGCTTGTGTGTTATCCTCTAGAGGAAAGAACAAAACAGATATGAGCTTTCTCTGAATTGAAGACGGGGGGGCGAGGGGGCTTGGCAGAGATAGCCACACACACACACGCACACACAGACGCAGACACATCAGATGGGGACATCTTGAAGGGCCCCTCATGCGTTTGCACTCATTTGGGGGACTTGGCCATGGGCGTCCACACCCCCCCTCGAACCCTTTTCCAGCACCCCCCTCAGAAGTGTGGCGCTCTTTGTCATTGTAATCTGGTGTGTGTTTGTTAAAGGCTCACTCACTGTTTGCTGTGGTTGACTGATGTATACGTGCACACGTGTGTGTGTGTGTGTGTGTGTGTTTGCAGAAGTCGGTGGGTTGAATGAGGACGATGACATCATTGTGATATGTTTTTTTTGTCACAGCCTGTAAATGAGACATTTCATAAACCACGTTCACCGTCCCAGAGTCTACAGAGATGTGAGACGTCACCTCACCGTTCCTAGAATTACAAGTTGTGCTTCACTAAGTCACCAAACAATATCTAACCCATGGGCGGAGTCAGTCTGAGAAACAGGTGCCAGGTGTGTCCTTTATATACGTGTGTGTGTGTGTGTTTACTTAGCCATATAGTGGGGACAAATATGGACCCAAAAGTTAGTAAAATCTACATCTGGGGACGTCCTCATTTGTTAAAACTATAAAAATATAGTTTTTAAATTTGTAAAAATGAAGTTAGTTTATAGGTCCCCATTAACATATATAAGTGTGTGTGTGTGTGTGTGTTAAACGTTTAAAATCAATATCTGATAGCTTCTGTTTTGCATTTTTATGTGTGTTTAAAGATGAGACCAGATTTGTTGTAATTTTCCCATTATTTCCAATAACTTGTTCAACTGACAGACATACACACTAGTAGAAAGTAAGGCGCAGATTTTGGCTTTTATTAAAGAGGTGTCAATTAAAAAATGTTTCTTTTACTGTAAAATATTACCATGATTTTGTACATGGTGATAATAGTGATCAGAACTGTGTATTTGTGGAACCGCAGAACAAGCTTGTGAAGTCAAATTATGTTCTTAAACTGTTAACTATGTTGCCTAAACTAAACTAAATGCATAATTATTATTAATTAAAGCCATAATTATTAACATTTTCTAGAGCCGTCAGGGCAGATTATTAATGCCTCAACACATCTGACAGAATGTTTAAAATCTCACCAAGATCTACTTTAAAAATCACCTCACAGGCCGCGTTTGGCTCACCGGCGGCTCAAAAAAGCAGCACGCAGCCTCCTCTCGCGGCGCAAAATAAACCAAAAACAGCGTCACGTTAGTTTCAAAAAGGGCACGAAGTGAAATAAAGAGGGGGGAAAAAAAACAGCAGACCGACCTCTCATTACATATATTTCTGCTTGTTGTTTCCGTAGCGATAAAGTGACAGACAGCGGAGAAGGTCTGTTTAGCCATTGTTATCATCTTTGACCATCTGTTCCTGAAGGCTGACATTCCATCTCATTTGCATGGTAACTGATATGGGGGGAGGAGGAGAGATTGTGGGTGGGTGGTGTGGGCGGGGCTTGGGGTGGGGGGCGGGTTGTAAGGGCATATGCCCAAACAACCATGACAACAATATCTGAGTGAAAGTTTTTTGTCTTTCTAGGGCACAAAGATTTCACACGAGCCTGCATGCACACACACACACGCAGGAGAGAGACGGATAAATCTGAGTGTACATGTGGAGAACAGAAAAACGATTTGTTCCTCCCCTCTGTGTGCCGGTTTTTATGTTTTGCGGATGTGGGTGTGGAGGGAAGTGTGTGTGTGTGTGTGTGTGAGGGCTGCTGTTGATGTGCAAATGTGCATCATATTGAGGGCTTGTGAATAGAGAGGTGTGACGTAGCCGTACGCAGACCGCAGGTGCTTATCTCCAGGCTGTCACACACACACTGTGTCATTTCTGGGGACTACCTTTCAAAAGCCAGCGGCTCCGGTACGAGAGCGACGGCCGAGCGGAGAACACAATCACGGCAACTTTCAGCAGCAGTCAAGTAGGTTTTGCTTTTTGTGGGTGTTTTGCTGTATTTATTTTGAGACTGTAGATGTTGTCGTGTTCCGGCTCGGCTGTGTGCTGCAACTTGAGCAGATTTGTGTGTTTGCGTTCAAAGATCTGGAGCGAGGAAAAGTTTTGACAGAATGTGGGTTTTAAATGCTTATTTTTTAATATTGTTATTTTTTGTGCCTGGCTTTTTTAAAGCAACGCTGTGTGGGTTTGGAACTTATTCAATTATTCGTCTGTAATTTCAAAGATATAGTTTATTAAATGACTGTATTTAAACTTTGGCTTTATGTATTTAAATATTTGTTTTTGTTTGAATAAGGTGTTTGGTTAAAGAGTTTTGTGGAGGGACATTCAGAGACAGTGTAAGAATATGTTTGCGGTTTATTTAAAAGAAAAACGCTGTTTATTTATCAGCGTTAGCTGTTGTCCTGCTACATGAAAGTCTCGTGCGTGCGGTGAAGGGTTTAAGCGAGTCTTAGACGTGTTAGCATTGTGTGTTAGCACACAGCTTGCTCAGGTTGTTTGCGGCTCGTGGCTGAGCAGCTGAACACACAGAAGCTCTTCTGATCTTTCATTCAAACTTTCTGGCTCCAGTCAGCTGCCTGTTGTTGTTTCGCTTCCGTTTAGTTTTGCAGCCAAGCTGAAACATAATCTCAGCGTTTCAGACGATGTCACAGGGCAGATCTGCGGGGAAACAGACCAGATTGATTTTAACATTGTTGCTTTTCTAAAACTTTGATTTCTGGAAAGGGAGTTTAGGTTCAAATGGATAAAAGCAAAGTTAAATATGCGTGTAAAGCTTTATGTAAATGTTAATTTGCCAGAAACATGACCAGAGATCTGTTTTCTATGCCGGTTAAAAGCAATTGGGATGTATTTTATAAAGCAGTTAGTTTATGACTGAATTCACACATAAGCAGAATTTTGTAAGGTAAAAATTTGATTCTGGGTTATTCTGGCCATTTTAGGTAAAGGATTTATTAGTAGTTTTTTGACAAGCATGTTAACTAACTACAGCATGGATCATCTAAATTGTGGGCCATGGTATCTGTTACTCATAACTGTTTACTACAGTGAATCTTTCATTACTATTAAAGTCAGAAACATGTTTTTGACACAGAATTTTTAAAGCCGTTTCTGCTTGTGTTTATTAAAACTGTGATTAACTTACTGATTATATATTTTAGTCATTTTCATCCCCATAAAACAATTTTTTATAAGTAAGTTAAAAAATATTAATATACAGTAATTTATTTGTGAATAAGGACTTTTTCTGTATCAGCAAACACAAATTGGACTCTTTCAAACTAGAAGCCCCATAGAGACTTTAATACAAACTTATATATTCTTGTATATTAATTTAAAGTACATTTTTGCTGGTTAACTGAAGTGCAAGTCGTGTTAATGTTAGAAGATCTTCCATAATCCCAAACTGTGTATTTCAACAGTGTTTTTGAGCTGTTGTTTCAGCTACTCATCGCCAGTAAGTCAAAGTCAACAATAATGCATGTTGCTAAGCAAACTGGCAGATATTTTTACACATGTATTGTTACATTGAAATGTTCCTCTGGACGGTAGCGCAGGAGGTTTGTGTTGTGAGAGCTGGAGGAACTGTCCATGGTGCTGTTAAACACGCCGCATCCTGAACAAAAGCCTGTTTTTCAGACAGATGATGGAAAACAGCCGTCGGGGTGGTCCCTGCGACCCGGCTGTTCACATCTGATAAAGGCTCAAGATCGTCTGCTTTCCACTTTAACCCCTGTGACCTTTTGACCCCGGTTTTGCACCCGTTTATTTCTTAAAAAGCATCTGAAGTGACTCTTTTTTTGCAGCAGGACGTCAAGCAGCGAAAAATTGAAAATTAAACTCTGACCCTAGATAGAATTTTGTTATGCACATGTTTATTTCTGGCTTGTTATGAACATCATCGCCTTTAATCAGCAATTCAATTCGTTAAACCCACAAAACCCGCATAAATCCAGACACACAAAACCAAACATTCATCTCATAATTGTGTATCTGTGTTACATCTTGTTACCTGTTGTTTTCTCAGCCCCCCTCCACACACACCCACCATCATGGAGAAACTTCACTTGGTTAATCCAGGCAAATGAATTTTGTGGGTTTAATTCAACAAGGTTTTAAAAATTTTCCATCTGCTGTGGAGCAGCTGGTGATGGACTGAATGTAATTAATTACTTAACTTTTGAACAGTAGTCCAGGAAAACAGAGCTTGGGGTGTGTGTGTGTGTGTGTGTGTGTGTGTGTGTGTGTGTACAGAACAGAAGTGAAATCAGCACTATGGCAGGAAGATTACACACAATAGAGCAACATTTGATTTTTTTGTGACTTGAAACGACAGCCGTTTGATGCGGCGACTTCCGAATTATATTTGCAATTAACCGAAAAACGTGTTTTCAGAAATGTAAATTAAAACAAAAGGCGCAAACGCCTAAACAACATCACAAATGAGACAAATTAAGTTTGCAAACAGCGTTCGGTCGCTGAAGCAACATCACTACATCTGATTGGTGGAATCATTTGTTCAGGATCTGAAGCGATGTAGAAATTGTTTCTTTGAAACGAGGCGCCTTTAAGTAGTTATCGCTCGGATCTTGTGGCGAGTTTCGTGCGACAGATCGCCAATGATTTACCAGAAAAAATAGACTCTGAAACTCTTCTGCATCGCTTATAGATCCCTGAATAATTCTTGCATTAGCATCAGTTTGTGTTCTTCTGTGAGGACCAAAATAGAAATAAATACATGCTTCATTTTCACACTTTTTAAAGTTTTCGTCCTCTGACAGGAAAAGGCAGAGAGCCACGTTTTGTAATTAAAATTACATGGCCCTTTTTAACACTTTTTTTCCCTCTGAATATATTGCAGCATCTACCTTGATACCTCATTGGCTGCGGATGTGTTTGTTGGCCTAACTATAAAGGATCTGTCTTACCCTTGTGGGTTGGGAAGAATTAGGATTTATGAATTTATTTCCTCTGTTGTATTGTTTAAACAGCTTTGGTTCAGTTTTGATCCGTCCTCTCGCCTTTGAGGCAGTTCCATGATGTCAGTCTCTGACTGATAGTAGCAGAACAGCCTCGCAGTTTGAATGAAAGAGAAGTGGCGGTTGGTAAACACTGATAAGAGCTAAATAGAAAGCGGTCAGGCAGAGATATTTCAGTGGGAGCCCAGATTGTGTGCGGTCTGGTAAAATGAGATTCTAAGCCTGTTCTTTTTTATTCTTCAACCCCCCCAACCTCACCATCCACCACCCCTTCACACACACACACACATGCACACACACACACACACATGCACACACATGCACACACACACACACGCCCCCCCAAATTTCGTTTGTCTGGAAAATCTCCAGTGACCTCGCAAAGCAAGTCCTGTGCTTTTGAAATCTTTTTTTTTTAGTGTGTGTGTGTGTTTGTTTTGTCTCCTGACACGGGTCAAGTTAGCCAATACACACGTCCCTGCTGATTATAGACAGCTGCCACTGGTCCGAGTGCCACCTTTATGCATTTTACATGGAATTATGAAAGCAGAAAGACAAAATGCAATAAAACCGCCTAATCTTACTTAACATTCCCCCCCAAAACATGTTTCTTTTTGTCTTGTGGAGTAATACTGGCAACATCCTATAATATTATCAATATTATAAAACACTGGAGACATACGACAACACAAATATTATAGCTTTGTTAGTCGCTTTTGTAATTTATCAGAAAATTTACCAGTAAGTTTCTGAGTTATCAATTTTGAATTTTATAATTGATTTTAATATTTTGACTATTAAATTATGGAATTTTGACTTACAATATTTTTATTGTTGTTTATTTGTTGTTTTGTTTTTTATAGTGTCACAACATTTGAGCTCAAATACATTAGCGTAAGATTTAAGAGTATTAGGAAAAGTGTACATTTATTAGTATTTGTTTGTTATTATGTATGTATAGTTAGATTCACTCTTTCATGTGAAACTTTTTTTATTCCTCGTCACTCTTTCATTTTAAATGGATTTGCTGTGGCAAATGATTTTTAAAAAAAATATTAATACTTATAACATATATACACTTATAACAGATCATGTCAACTTCCCAGAAGTGTTTTTTGTCGCCTATCGATTTAAAAGATTAAACTGAATATTAAAACATGGACGAATGTTTCAAGTTTTGCAATCAGAGCAATCAGCTGCATCTTTATTTATTTAGTTTTTGACCTTTGCTTTAACACCCCTGATGGTTTTTTCCAAGCCGTGGTTTGTGGCATTAGACAGCCCTTCATAAGTTATAGCTTGAGGGTCACCATGTGGTATATTTATACAGAATATAGTTCAGCCCATCCCGCGTCGCTGCGTAATGAGATTGGTCGTAAAATGAATGACACAAAGGCTGAAGGGGGAAAGGGGAGGGCGACCGAAGCCCTTGCTTTTCTCTCTCGCCACGCGACACAACAGCAACACGCATCGCTAACCCGACCCCACCTCCTTTACTCCACTCCAACAACATGCTGTGAAAAGCTAGCGTGGATGCGGTAAGTTAGGTGGTCCTTAACTGCCCCTCTCACCGCGTTTGTGTCTGTCAGACGTCTGTGTTTGTTGAGGGAGAGAGAGAGACCGGTTGCAGGTTCGAAGAATGTCTGGATGAAAGGAGGGTTTGATCTCTGAGATGCACCGAGACGAGGGCAGTGGTTTATTAAGCTGTCATTTCCAGGGCCGTGTGTGTGTGTGTGTGTGTATGTGAGCACATGGAAACACATTTGAAAGATTTGGGTTCTTTAAATCTTCTTCCTCTTTCTGACTGAACTTTGACTTTTGTGTTTGGTTAGTAGTTTGTTTTTGCTGTGGAACCTGTTTGTTTAGAGGCTAGTTGTTGTTATTGTTGTTGTTGAGTTTTTTGGTTAGGCAAACATGCTTGTGTGTTTGGGCAACGCTCTCAAACAGACTTTCTGTAGTAACTTTATTGTATTGAAAACTGAAAAGATATTTTAAAAGCCAGAAGTTGCTATTGATGAAACTTCTGTTTGCAGGTCATGTTAACAGATTATTTACATTCATTCATTCGTTTTTCTCAAGAGGTTTAAAAATGAGAATAATATTAGCAAAGAAGTTGTATAAGTTTTTGCACTTTATATATTTTCTAAGTTAAAAAGTAACTCATGTTAAAAATGTAATTCCTACTGTGATAAGTTTTATTGTGTCTAATAACTGAGTTGATGTATTTATACATGATATTATTTTTAATAATACATGTCCAGCATCCTACAGTTCTAAAGTTAATCTTTAGAAACAATTGAAAGCTGTATTATAGACCAACATGCTGTTTATTGGGGCGATTATATAGAAATGATCTGTGATTGAGTGACAGGGGAGTGAAAGCAAAAACAAAATCTGGGCCCGTCACATTTTCAGATTGAGAAATTGAAATTACTCCAATTTATAAAGTACATCTTTCAGAACATTTGGTCCTTTGAAAGACAGCGAATCTTTTTTTCTCTGCAAAGAAAATTCGGGTTAAAAGTGTTCAGTGTCCGTCTTTCATATTAAATCCTGGAGTGAAGTCAAATTTACATTTTGTTAAAGATTATTAATTTTATTGATGCATATAATCACGGTGAAGTTCTGTCTGTGAGTTCTGGGAGGCTTGTCTTAAAATCTCAATGTTCCTTTTCTGATCTTTTAAGTTATCATGTAGATAGCGTGACCTCAATGTCAGACCACGTGTGTGTGTGTGTGTTACAGAAGAAGGAAATTATGGAAAATATTTGCTGGTTTTTAAGTTTGAAGTTTAATCATGAAAGCTAAACTTTTACGTTGTGTCTGTATGTGATCCGTGCTGATAAAATGAGTCACAATGAGCCAGTTTTTAAAAATTTGTTGAAGTTGTAATTTTTACTTGCATTGCAAAACTTGTTTTGAATTAAACAAAAATGAATGAGCCCCAGCTGTCTCCGGCAGGAAAAATGTCAATTTATCTCAATAAATAAAACAAAGAAATAATGTAGGAAGAAAACCGTTTTGTGCAAACTTCAAATTAGACCAAAATCTGACATCTTTTACTTATTTTGCCTGTAGCTTGTGCATCAGTCTGACTCATTTTAACAGCACGCGTCACATTTTCTCACTATCGTTACAAACTTAACCAAAGTCAAGGCTGAAACTGTCAAGGCATAAATTCTGTTTATTAGAGGATTGCAGAACGATCCGTCATAATTCTGATCCGACGTTCCAGACCCCGGCCCTGTTGGATGTTTCGGTTCAGTCACAATTCTCCATTCGTCCTCCTTTTAATGCATAAAACACTTAGGCGCAACTCTTTCCAAACAAAGCTTCCCCCGGACTGGGAATTCTTATGCCAGAGGTAAATCCGAGTTAACATGGATTTAGACTGGCATGAGTTAAAGGACTAGAGTTTGTAATCCAGGTGGCGAGGGGATTTTCACCACACACTGGCAGAAATCACTTAAAAGTCCCTCAGCAGTGTGTGTCCAGCGCTGACGATGATGACAACACACAGATATGTGCTGAAACAGAGACTGAAAGCCTTGCGTTTGTTTGCCTGCCAGCGAGGACGTTCCCTCCATTATAAACCTGTTTATTTGCTTTGTATCGAGGGTTGACACCAGTGTGGCGGTTTGTTTGATCAGCGGAAAGAAAACTGTGCTCTGTTTGAGTTTTTCCAGCACGCTTGCTTAACCTGTAGTTGTTCTAACAGTAGTTTGGGAATATTGGCGTCTGTCATAATTCGTCATTTGCAAAGCAAACTGCCCCCCCAAACCCCCCCGTGTTATCAGACGAGTTTGTTTATAAGTTTTCAATTTTGTTTTTTATTTACAAAAACTTTTTTGTAAATTTCAAGTGCAATTTAGTCACTGGCCTTGGCAGACTGTGTCACCATCCGCTAGTTTCCAGACATATGCCATGAAGGGCAATGTCTCTCTCTCTCTCTCTCTCTCTCTCTCTCTCTCTGTGTGTGTGTGTGTCTGTCTCTCTCTTTCTCACTCTCTCTGTCTCTCTCTCTCTCTCTCTGTGTGTCTGTCTGTCTCTTTCTCACTCTCTGTCTCTCTCCCTCTCTGTGTGTCTGTCTCTCTCTCACTCTCCCTGTGTGTGTGTCTCTCTCTCTCTCTCTCTCTCTCTCTGGTTGGGCAGAGCGAGCAAACAGGAGGGTTAGTGTTTGTGGAGGATGGAGAAGCGTGCAGAAGTGGGGTTGTTTAATGACAGGAACAGCTGACTCATTAGGAAAGTGCAGTGAAAGGTAATTAACCCTGAGAAAAGTACAGCTGTCATGCGGGCTGTTCATTTCAGTGCAATCTTATTAGGAATCAGGAGTTTAAAGGGTCTTCTCCTTTCAAACCCACCCGTGATATTCTCCCCCTTTCAGTTTTTTCCAGCCCAGGGGCCTCAGAGCTTGGAGACCTGCCTTTTGTACCGCAGGATTTAGTTGGAATGATAGCCTCGGCTTCAGCAAATTGCTGACCACCTGGTAGTACTCATGCCGCCTCTATTGAGACACCTTCTCGGGCTGAAACAATGGCCCGGATCGGCGTGTGCTGATAACAGGGGGCGACGGGAAAGTTCCTACTAGCACCTGGCCTTCATTGTACCTCTCATATTCTTTTCAGCGCTTTAATGTCTCTCCAAAGCAGATTAAGAGAAAATGACGGTGTTGCGCCGTCCCAGATCCTGAATTTACAAGTCAAAGGCTGAGCAATTGTTTATCATAAGTAAATATTTAGTCATTTATAACTTGTCCAGTTCTGAACACACTATTCATCATCGTATTCACACACAGGAAAGAGATCTTTTTAATATCTCAAATTATTTCTCAATTATTTCTCCCACAGCAGCGAGATTAGATGGAAAGCACCTGGTGTCTCAGATATTTCACCTCAGAAGTTGCATAAATCTCACATATGTCTCCATTTGAGTTTCAGAGAACTCAACAATATTTAATGTATTTTAACACGTCTTCATATGTCTGTTTTCTGTTTTTATTTCTCTTTAAACTTTTGTGTGTTTTGCTTGCAGAACTGACATCATTGCATGTGTTTTTCATGTGTTGCCCCAAAACTTGTGTGTTTGTGTTTTAAAGCAGATACTGAAAAAGAAACAAACTAGTTTCAATACAGTAAGTCATACTGTAACAATCTAATGTCTAAAAAGTTTTGTGTGATTATTAGTAGTATTTATTTTATGTTGTTGTTTATTTAATAGTTTATTTATTTTATTGGGTCATTTTTGTAAATTCGTCCCAGCGAGTCTCAGCTTTAAATCTCTGTGAACGTTTTCCCAACATATTATTTTTAATATAATTCATGTTTTCTGGCAGATCTCATAGAATAATTTATCAGATGAGAAATGCTTTAAACAGTTGGAAACAAGTGTATCTTTGAAGTCACTCCTACATCAGACCTGAGGACACAAGGCACTTTAAGGTAATTATAGTGAAACTAATTATACTTGCCCTAGAAAGACAACATGGCCTTATATTTCTGAGGCAAAGAGAAGTTAACATAGCTGCTTTGAGTTCTTAAATTTCACAGTTGCAAGTCACTGGCATGAACTGTATGGAGACTGAAATCTGCTTTTTACAAACACACACACACACACACACACACTCCCCCCTCCCATCTAATCTTTTCTGTTTTCTTTTAATCTCTCTCTTTGTTTTTTGGCAGGTCTGTGTTTTCACCGCATGTATGTGGTTTTATGTTCATATCATCCCTGATTCTTTTTGTCATCCTGTTTTGCTGTGGATGTTATCGATAGTTTTTCATTACATTTTTGATGTCCATTTAAATTTGTTTTGCTAAGCATAAACAACATCAGTGAAAACGCAGCAACGCAATTGATCCCGGCCTGGTCAAAAGGATCCTTCATTAGAGGGCCGGAAATCAGCAAACGAGTTTGTTTCGCACCTTTCGGCGCTTTTTATTTCAAAGAGCATGTAAACAAAACCCAAACCGCCCTTCCGATCCGCATTCAATTACTGTTATTTCTTTCCTGTCGCCTTTCCCCCCCCGTTACTGTAAAAGATTCGGCACAGGAGGAAAATGAAGTAAAACGCTTCTATCTGTCTCTTTGCGCTTTATTACTCTGAGACGAGGAAAAAAAACACTTAGCATGTAAAATGAATGTGGAAATTATTCTGGGGGTAAACTATAAACACACAAGTTACCCCTCCTCTCCCCAGCAGCACCGTCCCAGATCAGGGTGTAATTGCCAGTAATCAGGTCTGTTTTGAGCTGATAAACCTCTCTGAATTCGTGCGGCCCTCTCAATGTGATGACTCAATTACGCTCCAAGTGCCTCATCAAACTAGAGCCATCAGCGGCTTTAATAAATAAGGAGGAACAAACTTGCTGCGGGCGCATTGTGATTCCATTCATTCCATAATTAAATCCGTGCCTGCGTTAACCCCTTTCCAGCCAGACACACAAAAAGAGGGAGAGAAAGAAACAGAGAGAGAGATAGAGAGAGTGACCTTGCGATGAGACGGCGTGCCTTCATAACTCTCTGTGTGAGATACTGGGCGAGACAGGTGATATACAGAGAGAGAGAGAGAGAGGGAAGATGATTGGAAGAGGGGTGGAGAGAGAGAGAGCTCAAGGTCTTTATTTATTCATTGTTTAGCGCTTATTCCATAATTACAGCGAAAGTACAATCTAATCACGAGGAGAGGACGAGAGGGCCGAGCGCTCGCAACATTTTTTAACGTTATTTCTTTTCGCTGATGCTTTTTTTGCCCTCCATCATTTGATAACGCCTCGCAACGCAAACAAATCGCAGCGCAAGTAAAAGTGCATTTGCGAACACCTGAAAGCGGGAACCTTGAACGCAGGCGCATGAGAAACAGTTTCTGAAGGTTTGCTTATAAAATCAACTAACAAAAACAACTAACAAAAGTGCATTGTGAAAAATACCCCACACACGTGCATTTAACCGCATAGATTGATGTTTTATGCAAACTTTCAGTTTTTCTGACAATTTTTTCTGAAGTTTAACTAATGCAACCATATAATTAGTTAGGATTGTTTTTGTACATTATTTATTTATTATATTCCTTTTTTTAGAAAACTTCCTCTGAACTAAAAAGTGAAAAGTTCAATTCTGCTTAATTCTGTGTGAATCTGTGTAAGTTTCCCGTGAAACATTTTTACTTTATTTACTGTACAAACTAAAGTATGAGTTCCTGAAGAACTTATTGTGAATTTAACTCAGAGAGCTGCTTTAATGATGTTTTATGAAACCTCATGGATAAAGATGCTTTTTGAAGTTTGACTCAGAATTCATATGTTAGCAATGAAATGAAATCATATTTCAATCACTCGTTCCGGTGAGCGTTTGTGATGTAGACTGATGTGATTAGCATATGCATTGTGTGATTGTCTGTTTTTGGTGGGGTTAGCGTTGATGTGATAAAGACGCTACGCTAGAGTCGCCCGTTGGGTTCTGTCATGATGACTGTGTTTTTGTTCTAATTTAATTATATAAAACTGCATTAGTTTTACTGATAAATTCTTGCTAACTCGTATGCTAACATAATAATCGTGTGTTTTTGGGGTCACTGTGTAATTCTATCTTTGTCTTGAACAAATCACGTCTGTGGACGTTTAAAGGCCATGAAGTGTAACTCTCACTCTCTCACTCTCTATCTCTCTATCTGGGAAAAAGAGCAGATGGGTTAGGGCAGAGTGCTTTGGCCGTGTACACACACACACACACACACACACACACCACATCAGGAAGCCCGTCTCCTTGGAGACCAAGGGGCCATGCACATTAGCGGCCCGGGCCCTTAGAGGGATGCTGCTTGCGTGCAGAAGGGGCGAGAGAAACCCCCTTATAATGATTCAGCAGATGACGGCTGCTCAAGAACTGGGCTGTCTTTCTTCTTATGCTAATGAGGGGGGCCCCTCCTCGTCCCCGGACCCTTTGGTTGGGGGGGGATGATAGGCCGGGTAGAAAATACTGGGAGTTTTTAGCCATAATTAACACAAAGCTCTCTCTCTCTTTCTCTCCCCAAGCCAACAGGCATGAATAGCTGAGCAATAGCCGAGCCGTTGTGTAGCTCAGTGTATAAATTGTCCCCGATGCGCACAATCACACACAACTCTTCCCGGATTAGCCGTATTAATTACACACAAGCTATTTGATTTCTGTCAAGCAATCAATTTGCATCTTGTTAAGAAAACCACATGAGGTCTTGTCTGTTAATTTGTTCCCAGGTTTCTCGACGGCGCGTTTGGAGCGTTTAAAGTAACTGTTTCTATCATTTCACTCCTAAACCGGTTAACCAGGAAGTGGTGTCAAAACTAATCCAGTGTTTTAAACAACACGGTGTAAAATGTTTAATAAAAAAAAGTCACCTCCACCTTACAGCATTAGCTGTCACCAAATAAAGTCACTTTGAATGTCCTCAATTATTTATGTGTGTTTTAGCTTCATTTTAAAACTTTCTGCTGTTTTTTGCGCCGTATGTCCGTTTTACCTCAACTGCAACTTCCTGTCTGTCACACTGTTGGAGGCTCATGTATATTTTCACTTGACACATTTATGATTGAAAGATTAATTTCACACTAATGATATAAAAATACTCTGTTAGCATCTTAAACGTGTGAATCGGTTTGTCACTAACATCTTTTGTTGCCGTTTTGCCCTCAGAACGTAAATGTCACACAATCTCAGAACTGAAGAAAAGCACACGCAGTAATCGCAGCCCGTGGACCTCGCAGAACAACGGATCTGTTACAGGGCAAACAAACAAAGGTAAAATGAATGTTTGTTTTCCTGCGAAAGATATTTCAGCCTTTAGTTATCTTTGAAATGCATGACCTGTAGTTTAAACATTCTTGTTTGTGGATGAAGTATTAATTTGTGAAATAAAATCAGGGTTATTTTTTCCTGTTTGGCACATTTATAAGATCCACACTGTAAAAACACAGTTTTTTTTCAGGTAACTTAAAAACAATCCTGCTTAATTCAAGTTAAAAATATTTGTAGATGGCTAAGTCAGCCACATTGTGTACAGTTTATAAGTTAAGAATGTATCCCTAAAGTTTACATTAAATAACACAAATGTTATTTTGATTGTTTATGTATACGTGTATATGTATGTATATGTGTATATGTGTATATATGTATATGTATGTATATGTGTATATATGTATATGTATGTATATGTGTATATGTGTATATATGTATATGTATGTATATGTGTATATATGTATATGTGTGTATATGTGTATATATGTATATAGTTATGCTAGGAGTTGTGCTAGCTTGAGAATGGACTTGATATCTGGGGTACACATGCTTGTTGACATATGCTTTGGTTTGCAGGCTGGTGACGGGATAATTTAGGGGTTTGTTACGGCCAGCTGTTGCCCGGTCCCTCTTTCCTCCTCATGCTGAAGTCTTTCCAACCCCTTCAGAACATCCAAAATATCGAATTACGTAACTCCTGAAATCTGTGCTTCTCTGGTCATCGTTTCTGAAATAAAGCCTCGTTATTTTGGGGCTAATAAAAAAAACCCTTTCATTTCTACGCCGAATTTCCAAATAAACCCAAACAATACGCAAATCAAACAAAAACCTCTCTCGCTCGCTTTTTAATAGTTTCTGCTAAAAAAAAGCGGCACGGAAGTGTCGGACCACTTCTGGCGTCGCGTCGGTGCGTACGCCACTCAGCGAGTGTAATGAACTAATCAGGTACATTAGTTTTTACAGAATGTAATCTATAGTGTTGGGGAGTTGTTTGTCTCAATAGAGGCCCCCAGTAATCAAAAGTAATGAAGCTATTACGCGTGGGGAGCCGGGAGAGGGCCGGCATGGCATTAAGAGGGAGGCACATAAAAGGTTTATTAAAGGAAATTAAGGTCCATCAGAGGCACACCTGCTCCCCCTATTATAAATGTATGACAGGTCAGTGGCTTCAATCACAACAGCCAAGCTGAGAGAAGAGGAGATAGGAGTCATGTTTCCCATTATAAGCCCAGTGACTCACCAAGCTCACCAGACCCTCCGACCGCTATAGAGCGC
The DNA here is from genome assembly GCA_036877545.1 of Yasuhikotakia modesta. NCBI lineage: Eukaryota > Metazoa > Chordata > Actinopteri > Cypriniformes > Botiidae > Yasuhikotakia > Yasuhikotakia modesta. Next base: position 21,838 of record JBAJNP010003850.1, read on the forward strand.
CATCAGCCCAGAATAATTACATTTAATAGGTTTTATTTGGGATCAGCAAGGCAGTGCTGGCAGAGAATAGTGCAGAGAGAGAGAGAGAGAGAGAGTGAGTGTGAGTAGGTGCGGTAGTATTAAAACTCTTTTTGTCCAAACACACGCTACCGTCCCCCCGCTACTTTTGTTTGTAGCTCGATTTTGCATTATTACGTTTTTTGCCCGCCCCTGTCTCACCCTCTCCAAAGTAAAGCACTTTCTCTCCGTGTTTGTTGGGTTTCGTTTTGCAGCAATTCGAAGTCAATTAAACGAAGCCCATCAAACAAAATATGCAGCGCGGCACATAATGGACCCGGCGCGCCCTGTAATATCCCTCCTTTATTTGTCGTAAAGTTCAGTCACCTTTTCTTTTTGGCGATAATGTCCCATCGCACACCGCCGGACCGGAGTCTGTTTTTACTACAGTTATTTACAGTAATCCTGTAGTTTTTTACTCATCTGTTGTGTTTTATGTTTCCATACAAGCGTGATGTTAGCCAAAACACGCTAAATAAAGTTTAGTGTCGACATCATCAACTCTGTGATGCTAATCTGACTTGCTAATAATCTGATCTGAACGAAAGAAATTGCAATTTGTTATTAATTTTTCTCTTTTTTGACTTTACAGATGGAGTCTGACAGCGAAGAGAATCGAAGTGAAATATGTGATGGCGGTAAGTAAACATTATATATATTCTTTACAGTACATCAAATTCCTAACGTACATTACATAATGATCAAATATGTAAATAATAGAAATATCATAAAAAGTTAAGAAATATGTGTTTTCATGTTATACAGTATAAAATGATTGTTTTGAAGGTCTTTTACTGTTATATAATATTATCCTCGTAAATCTTTTTAAAACTTTTACACAATTGTTTAATAATATAAAGAGCTGAGATGACACGCATTTCAGTCTGTTGTTGTCAGGGTGTTAACAGTGTTTGTAAACACTCGGAGACGCTTTTTTTTGCCCTCTGCAAAGTTCACATAAACAAGGTCGACACGTTTCCCATAATGCCGCAGTGCAGCCGTTTATTTGTCACTGTGACGACCCACCTGACAGACCCACTTTCTCCCGTGACCCACCCTGCCTGGCGCCGGCGCCCCCTCTCCTGAACACATTTGATCTGAAGTGCTGGTTTAACAGTCACACATCACATCTGTCAATTTTAATATTAATCCTATTTAGCCGGAGAGAGAGGCGGTTGCCGCGGCGATGCATTATGCAGAGACAGTGACTTCATTATGTGGCAATATTCTTTCAAACGAGTTAAGGAGGATGTTTTGAATGGAACGAGGGACTAAAGCACGGCTGGGGACGCATCATTATTCAAGTGTTTAGGGTCTTGTACTGTACCGCACACGTGTGTGTGTGTGTGTGTGTGTCTGGCCCTTTAATGCGCCGGTAAAAATTCATGATGGTTTTTATTGAGTCTTCACCGTGAGACTGAGGTGACGCGGTGAATGAGATTTTCCCCCACTGACACACATTCCTACTCTCCCTCTCTCTCTCTCTCTCTCTCTCTCTCTCTTCCTCTTCCTCTTACGTTACTCACTCATTCTCTCTCTCTTTCTGTCTGTCTCTCTAACACTCTCTGTCAGTCTCTCTCTCTCTCTCTCTCTTGGTCAGTCTCTCTCTCTCTCTCTTGGTCAGTCTCTCTCTCTCTGCCTCTCAGTTACACGCTCATTCTCTCTCTCTCTCTTTCTCTCTCTCTCTCTGCCTCTCAGTTACTCGCTCATTCTCCCTCGCTCATTCTCCCTCTCTCTCTCTCTCTCTCTCTCTCTCTCTGTAAGTCTCTTGACACTAGGCTCACAGTCTGGCTTGTGTGTACGGTGTTGTCAGGGCTGTGATTGTTGTATACAGCGTGAACCAGCATTTTTTCATGTAAAATGTGTGTCGCTTTACGTTACATTGTCTTTGAATGAAACTGCTAATTGCCATTTTCATTTTTCCTCGAGACAGAACTGTCAAAACAAACAAAAAATAATAATGTTGCCTTTATGTAAATGTTTTGTCATGTAACTTAAAACTGTGCTTCTTGTAGCAGCATGTTATAAAATATAAAGTCAAAATGAATGTTTAATATGACTGACAACTCACGTGAGAATACAGTAATGAAAGTCAGATTTAAAGAAACAGGTTCTTCAAAAATGATTTTGTGTGATTTTTTTCTCCACAAGAGAGGAAATTTAAAACAAATGTATTTGTCACTTTTTGACATGCAGTTACTATGAATGAGATGCGAATCGTATGCACTAATGCTTCTCTTATCTGTGAAGTTATCAGAAAACGTTCTTACAGTAGCGTTAGTAGAACGTTTTTACAAACTTCATATATTAAAAACATTATTCTTGTTAAAAACATTATTACGTTAGAAATGTTTTAACATTTAACAAAGTGTTTGAATAGAGCAGAACTTTTTAAATAACATGTTTAACGTTTTTGTTACTTACTGTTATTTAAACTGAAACATTTGGAAAACGTTGTTACAACCTATAATTGTTAGTTGGGTACGGTTTTAGAACAACACACACACACACACACACACACACATTGTCTTCTCGTTTTACGATGTATTGATTTGCCCATCGGTTACCTGGACAATTAGTCCGTAACTCACCAGCCCTGCTCAGAATCTTCACAAATAAACAGGTCATGTGATACGGCACAGGCCATCTGTATCCTCTCACCGGGCTTAAAAAGTACCAGAAAGCTCATTTGCATGTCTGTCTTTAAAGGATGAAACTGGCAGGGGTGTTTTGTGTAGATTTGCATCCTTTTTGTTACAATCCGTGCCCATATTTTCAAAGCCCAGTTTACAGACGTACAGGAGATTTTTGCACGTATTATTTTTAAAAAAATATGTAGCACACCAGAAAATAAGCGTCTGTCACAAACTCAGAGAGAGGCTTCGTGACTCAGTCTGTCCGCGAGTCTGACGTTAAAACTGACGAACCGCAGGCAGGTGTTGTAAACGTGTGTTTACTTTCTCTCTCTCTCTTTGTTTGCAGTTCTGCCTGACTGCCTCTCGCCCAGGTAAGTCAGAGTTCACTGCCTCAATCTGAGTGTCACGTTTACCTGTTTTTCCTCCACAGAATACAAGCAGTTGTCCACAAATACAGTGAAAACATCTGCAGATTATATACAGTGGGTCCAAATAGTATTTAAATACTTCATCACAAGTGTTTGAATTGTGTTGCATTGGATACAAAATATTACAGCAAAGACAAGCAAAACTTTTAGAGCTAAATTCACTTTTTTGTGACTCATTTAACCAACTGCTATCAAGGTCATTTTAGTGGCTGTATGGAGTCAGTTACCCTGCCGGTTTACACAGGTGTCCTAGCAAACTAACCGCAGCTGTTTTTTGCCACATTAACAAAAGACTTGTTCCAGTAATGTTAGACAACCAGGACGTGTCCAAATACTTCTGCCATTGTTTTAAACAATGTATGTATTGTTTTAAGATTAAAATTGCTTTGGCACATTGCTTTAAAGTAAATGCCGCTGTATTTAATGTTTTTGTGTATAATGCAGTCCGCACTGAACGTTTTTATGAGGTAGGTCCACGGGGACGTTTAATTTCTGTATCGTTCCTCATTATGCATCGTAATAACTGATTATAGCAACAGATTTCTCATTGAAAATAATGAGCGGGTTCGAATGTGACTGTTTTGGACTCTGTTCACACTTAAGTTCACACATGCCGATCTGTGATACTGAATCTCTTCTGTAACAAACTCACTGACTCAAACGTTTCAGACGGACACAAGCGGCTCTCAACATGTTTAACTTCTGTAACGTGGCAACACTGAGTTTTCACCTGAAATCAGCTCAAAAATGAAGAGATAGAGGAAAAAATATGAGGGACTGATGACATCATCTTAAAAAGGATGTTGTTTAAAGTAAATTTTGATGAATGATAGCAGAGAATAATTTTCTTCTTTGACATATAGTGCATCAATAAATAATGAAAAAAATGAGTATTAAAAAATAACATTATTGATTTTTGATCTGTTATGCTTTATGTTTGTTTTGATAAAGAAAAATCTTATTATGACCATTTTCCTCAGTCAGAATCCAAATAACAGTTAGTTAAGAGTGATTATGTCTGATTTATAGGGCAGACTGTACATTTACATTATTTTGATTGGGACACAAATGACCTGACATGAACTGTTATGTTGGACAGACAACGCAATATAAACATTCGGGTTTAGGCACCAACGGCCGCCGCTAATGTATCTGATTGTATCTTACTTATTATTTATGAGTTATTTTGGGTTTTACAAGTAAATATTTATGTTTTATATCCAGATTACATTTGAAACTCTTATAAAATGCACAAGAACAGAGGAATGAAATGTAAATGTATAACTTTATGGGGCTGAAGTTGTTTAAAACACTCATCTTTACTCATCTATCTCTTTCCAGCTTGCATCTCTCAGCGGGTAAAAAACGGGGCTCTTCAGACGCGGCTCGCGGGGCGCCAGTCAACAAGAGGAAATCGCTCCTAATGAAGCCACGCCACTACAGTCCCAGTCCCTGCTCCAGCGAGGGGGATGTAGAGCAAAACCTGGCAACCGCTCAGGATAAAGACGGGCCCAGGAACACTGACACCCCAGCAGGTAGACAGATGTCCTGTTGTTTAGTCTGTTTTGATGAACAATTGACGCTGAATTTTAAACTACCATCTGTTGCATTCATATATTTGTTTCCCTCCTTAGTCGTCTCTTCATCCCCTCCCTCCCCGCATCCATCCATCTCTCCATCCATCCTCCCACCCACCAGCAAACCCCCCCACCTTCATTTTCACTAGAAGGTTCTTATGAAGTTCTAGACAGCTGATCTTGTCCAGAGTTTCCTGGCCGCCGTGATTTTTCCGTAAGGCGATTTCCTGCGCTCGCGTTCCGGATTGCGTGCGTCTTCATTGAAATCCGGATTAAAAACTTGCTGCAGTTACTGTAGCTTCTCGCCGGGTTGATTATGCGGCCTGCAAAAGTGCTTTTTTTATTAGCAAGTGTGGTTTGCTTGCATAATTATGCAAATAGTGGAACTGAGAATAGAATGCACCAAATTATATTGTGCCTCGTTTACAAAGAGAGCGATCACACACTCTAACAACAAAACATTTTTGGCAACGGAGGCACGGAAACGTTAAAGTTGATACCACGGTTTGAAGCGGCGTCCTTTCTAGAAGCAAAATGCTACCATTTCCTAATGAATCAAATTATGAACATGTTGGCAACAATACCCATGCTTTACATGTTACCTCCACACCCCTATAATCTGCACTTATTTGGTATATTTTTAACGATGTAACCAAGCAACAAACGTAATTGTCCCTTTCGAAAGCTTTTGTTAGACCATCGAACGCAGACCAAATATACATAATTAGGCATAATGTGTGCGACTCATTATTGGACACATGTGGGTTGTTAAATGGACAACAAAATAGCTCAATAAATTGAATGGCATCATTGGAAATGGAATTTATTTGTTTCCCTGAATTCATATTACCCATAATAATCGTAACCTTTTTTCCCTCCTAATTTTTTTTGTGTTGTTTTTTTTTTTTTTGAAGTTGTGGAATGATTAAGAAAATCTCGTTCGTCATATTTTCCTGCTGTCTCGCAACATGTTTGCTTTGTGTTTTGCCAAAGAGCGCTTGGAAAATTGATAAGCCTAGGAAAAAGAATTAAGAAACATAATGCGCAGGGTGTGACTGGGAGCGGATACGGTCTCAAGGAAAAGTGACAAAATGAATGAATCTGTAAGAGAAATGAGGGGAGAATCTGAATTTTACCACCAATAGCAGAAAGAAAAAAACAGGGGAGGAATTAAACGGGTGTAGCGCTTCCATTTGGTGCTGCTGTGTGTGTGTCAGTCCAGCCAAGCTTCTGGTCTCCATACACACAATGATAATGGTTATTCTGGAGTATAAACCGTTCACCTGTTCCAAAACACAAACCACTCTCTGCATCCAAGCATTTTTCGCCCTTGTTTGCTTCAGTCTCTCTCTTTTTTTCGCTGTTCTGTATTTTTTTTGTTTTGGTCAGGGCTGTCTCCATCTGGATGGCAAAGAACTCCTAATCATGTGCTTTGTTAATTGTGTCTTAGCATAACTGGCGAACTTTTCATCTGTGTTGGACCGCTTTGGGTTTTCGCACCTCACTCATGATTCAAACTGCTGACAAAAGCGTCAAAAATCAGGGAAATCGGCAGTGCGTCTCCTGTTCGGTTCGTGTGGTTTTAAAGGGGTAGTTCACACCAAAATAACAGACACAGATCTGCCATCGTTTACTCGCCCTTGCGTGGAACAAAAAAATAATTTGTGGAAATGTTCACATTTAGACTGAAGCAATAATGTATGAGGGCTGCTGTGTTGAAGGGCTAACCCAGCTAACACAACGTTCTCAGAACGTGAGCTAACGTTTAACGTTTTCTCTTTATTATTCAAACGTTCTTACTGTAACATAATTTTTTATGTTATTGTGTATCAACTATCAAATGTGTTTTAAAAATGTTACAGTAATAAAACATTTTTTGTAAAATGTTACAAAAATATTTTTCGAGACCTAATGGAAACATTATGGGAACGTTCTTACAAACTGAAACTGTTAACTGACAAGGGCGTTTTTTACATGAACCGTTTCTGCATAGTAAAAATACTTAAGATGCGATTTTAAATGAATGAATAAAAATGAAATTGAATTGTACAGTATATGATGTACAGTCTATGACTGTATTTTATGTCATAGCTAATACTGTATCTTGTATTTTAACTCAGCTATTATCCTGTTCCAGCCAATCAGCTTTCAAGACTGTCGTTATTATATAAAGATCGCTGCGTTTTTGTTATGTTACAGTAACGTTCAAAACGCATAAAACTAGGTACAGTTTCAAAAATAACAACAGCTGAGATTATCCACCCATTTCTGAAACAGCAAGCCTGGATTCTGTAATTATCAACACAAATAGAATCAAAATTTAGGTTGTGCGCTAGCATTATGTGCTCGTTCGGTGCCAGCGTAGACCTCTGCAACATTATGCCGGGGTTTGGCATGGCACGAACGAATCGCAAAACACTCTAACCCCTCAAAGCCTGGTTTCCGTTTTTGGCAAGAGACGGGTGAGATTGTAAATGCCACTGAGCTCTCTAGCCGTCATTTAGGGATGTTTTGGGGGAGATTAAAAGCAAAACTACTTTACATGCTCTTTAAGACCAGCAACTGTTTGTTAAGGCTGTATGATCCCATTAAAAGCCCTACAAACAGCAGCCAAACCCTCTAATATCTAATCAACTCAGTGGATGCATATGGCGGTGGGGTGGCGCTCGGCCCTGTAAGAGGATAAATATACAGTATTTCCTACTTAGGGTCTATTTTGAACTTTAAACCCTAGCGGCCCAAGAGTTTTAACCCTAGTGGATAAGTTTGAGAGAGATCAAGAGGGTTTTAACTCAATCCAGATAATAGTTTTCCATTGTTAATCATTCACTCGGTGACTTAATGTAATCGGTGTGTTATGAATCTAAAGTCTCATTTAAAGGTGATTTTAAGGGATAAATGATCTGAGATCTGTCTGACCCTATAAAAAAAGATTTGCTCCCTAAATCAGAGCCAAATAAGCTTTATGGATTTAGGAGATGTGTTCTGTGGGACATCATCTTTGATTAGTGTTTTAAGCTTTTTATTATGGCCTGTACTTGAGTCATTTGTGTCTGAGGCCTGCGGATGTGAAAGCGTTTATTTTTCATGTTTATAAGGTTTTACTGTAAGTAGCATTTGCATTTGAAACGCAACTTGAGCGGGTGGGATAAAGGTCAAAATGGGTCGAATATTAATTTTTTCTTGAATGTATTTAGCATTAGTGTAAATGGAAATGCCATTTTAAATAATCTGTGTTTTAAGATCAAGTTAAATACATTGTGGGATACATAGAAAACTGTGGTGGCATTGATATTTCTTTACATTTATTATGTAAAATATGTTTTAGCATATTTTTTTATTAGATTTATTATTTTTTTTAATATTTATTCACTTTTACCTCCATACAGTTTAAACTCTCTGTGTAATAAACTGTGATTGATCTCAACATTATCTTACAACGTTTCTGTTCCTCTATGTCTCAGATGAGGAACTCAATGGTCATGACGTTCTGGAAGATTCTGTCTATCCCAACTCAAAGTCTCACCCCTTGTTGTCCTGGTCAGAACAGACCAGTGAGGCTTCACCAGACCTGATGGCTCAGATGTCTGAACACCAGACCGAGCAAGAAGATGAGGACCACCACCAGGACTTTGAAGACAAAAACCAGGAGGAGATCAGAGCCGCCTATCATCTGTCTCCAGATCGAGAACCAGAGGAAGAAGAATGGGGCAGTCCTCCATCTCTAACCAAGGTCAATGGCATCCATCACAGCCCCAGTCCGCCTGCAGATGATAGCCTCATAAAGAGGCTCCGAACTGGACACCAGCTCCACGAAGATGCCTTTGCTGCCTACATCAACAGAAACAGTGCAGGAACCTTGATGGAGGAGTTCGGTAGACCACGAGAGCTCAGCGACAGCGAGGAGGAGCTCCAGGGTCCCAGGATGGAGGAGCGAGGAGGTGTTTGGGGTCCCGGTCTGGTCGCCAGACGTTTGGAGTTGGACAGGGCTCGGCTGAACCTCAGTCTTCTAGAACAGGCGATGGTTCTGCAGTCAGAACATAGACAGGTTCTGCACAGTGCTTATAAGGACATGGACCGCTTTCTACTGGAGCAGATGAACCATGAGAGGAGACAGCAGAGGATGCTGGAGATGGACACACGGACCACCATGTACCACAGCAGCAAAGGTGAGATTCAACACAGCTTTACTAAACATACACGGCTGTATAAGTGCCCGTCCAGTACCCTATGAAATGTATGTGTGTGTGTGTGTATACAGGTACATATACACATATTTACATACACACCCACTCATATAAATATATATATTTATATACTCAAACATATATATGTATATAAGTGCAGATGTTTAAATCTGCAGTAACTCATCTGTGTTAAATCCGCAGATGTGTGTCATTGGTGCCTCTGACTGTCTGATGGTGTGATTGGTCATTGCAGTTTCAACAGACAGTAAGAGATTGTAGCCCAACACAAAATCCTCTTAAGTGCTGAAAAACATTTTGGCAAACAAGTATTTACTAGTAAATAACCAAAATGTTTTATTAAAAAAGAAGTCAAAGAAGCAAATCTTTCCAGAATTTTATCCCTGTCAGATATTTTACAGCGGGCAAACGCTAATTCATAAAGCCAGTAAAGTGTGTGTGACGTGAGCTTTAAGTGTCTGGTGATGAAGCTGTTTAATGGGTAATCTCTGCTGTTAATCTCTCTGTGGATCAGCGCTAAGAAACCAGCGTGTTAGTTTAACCAGAGCCTTAACTAATGTCACAGATAAACACTCATCCTGTCAGGCTTTTTACTGTCTGCTATTCATCTTGTGTGTGGAGGAACGGCTGACTGGATTAATACATTAATACGTTCCTGAAGAGTGCTGTGTGTGTGTGTGTTTCTTGTTTATCTGCTGTTGTGGAGGCCAAACGTTCCCACAAGGATGGAAAAGTCACACACACCTCCATTCCCACCAGGGAAATTGATTTTTAAACCTATTAAATAATATTTTATTAAAAATGTACAAAGGTTACCGTGTGTGTTAAGGGACTGTACACCACTTAACCTACATCAGAGACTAATCTGCACTCAAACGTCTTCGTTTGAGGACCCCCTTATTTATAAAAATGCTTTTAAACATTTTTTGTTTAATTGTAAAAAGGCTTAGGATTAATTTTGGGTTGGAGTTATATTGTTTATAACTAGCTGTGTGTGAAAACAATTTTGTTTGTTTTAAATAGATAAACCTTTGTGTGTGTGTGTGTGTGTGTGTGTGTGTGTGCGCGTGTGTGTTACAGATTCCCCTCGGACTGAAAAGAAAGACATCAAGTGTCCGACCCCGGGCTGTGACGGCACAGGTCATGTGACCGGTCTCTATCCACATCACCGGAGTCTGTCAGGATGCCCACACAAAGTCAGGGTCCCTCCCGAGAGTGAGTCTCCCGTTCCGCATCGTTTCCTGAACTCTTTAGACACACTTCCCCCCGTCAGAGCGGCACAATGAACGGCACAACAAACACAATTAGCCACAACAATACTGTAATCATTTATAGCCCATAAATATTCATGCCTTACTAATGATTACTGGTTACACAAATACTACAGGATAAAATATTACGTGTGATCGCTTAACTAAACTGACTCTGTTATATCACTGCGTATGTACAGAAGACAGGATGCGCATTGTTTAAATGTATGCTTTGGAAACATGTTGTGAGTCATTTTCTATTATTAATTATGAGGACAAAAGACACGAGTACGGCAGGCTGTGCCACACATAGACTAACATGCATGAGTGTGCATGCATGTTTATGAGTGTATATGCACATACAGTCTCATTATTTGATTTATGTTTATGCTTTCAAAGAAAAGCCCTTTATTTTGCTCCACGAAAGTTTTGAAAGATTTTCAGCCATCGGAAGCTGAGGTTTGATTTCCTGCGAAAAATGCAAATTAAAAACACGTTCTGCGAGCGACTTTTCACTCCCTGTTTTCTGCATTTGAAAGTAGAACAACAAACATTCGCCATTAAACTGTGATTCGACAAAAGAAGAAGAAAATGTAATTAAGTTTTTTTTCTTTTTTCCTTCAATATGAAAGCATAAACTACTAAACCAGCGGCGGCGTTCTGCAAATCAAAGGACCTGCGGACGCAGCCTTTAAATAAATGGACAGTTACAGCCTCCAAAACTAATTGAAAATTATGAACACAGTAAAAAGTTACTAAGGATACTGGCTGGAACAAACTCTGTGTCCCTTAAATGGTGACGATGGTTTGTTTGTAGTCATAGTGTGTTTGAATGGTGATATTTACGAAAAAACAGAATGTTATGTTTTGTCTTGTGTGTCAAAGCTTTTTGTCTCTACCAGACTAGTTAACTAATTTAGTAAGATTTTCTTAGTTACTTATGATGTTCTGTTGGTAAAACCTCATGTTTTTCTTTAATCCAGTCCTTGCAATGCATGAAAATGTTCTGAAATGTCCAACACCGGGCTGTACAGGACGAGGTCACGTTAACAGCAACCGCAGCACTCACAGAAGGTAAGAACTGACTCTTTAAATAACCGTTTGTGCTCTTATTACCCCCGTAAACAGATTTACATACATATGATCACATGTCTGTAAGGTGTTGTAGTGTCTTTTATTTTGAAATCTGGATTTGTAGTCTATGTCCGTGGTGTTTGTAGTTTTTTGTGTTACCCCACCCTAATTGTGTCCAGGGTTTTTCCTTGTTCCCCAGATTGGTGTCAGTATATATACCCCAGTGTTTGCCCTGCTTTCTTGTTGGTTATTGTGTGTATTTAGTGTTTCATGTTAAGACATACAGTTTATTTTGTAAATTGGTTTCACATTTTAATTTATTAAACTCACTTTAAGATGCATGTTGATCTAATCTGTGTTTCCTGTTTTGAAGAAAACGTTACAGGTATTTAGTTGTTTAGAAGTCACAGGAAATTATTGTTGCTGAACGTTCTTGTGTTCGAGTGTGTGAAAGAAAATGTTTTACTGTTACTGAAATAAACTGTTAAAGGGTCAGACAAGTTATTTTCCTCTAAAAACAGATGCTATGAAAACTCAGACAATTGCTAAATAAAAATCGTTTTACGTTTGTTAGGAAAACGCAGGAAAATGTTAATGACACTTTAAGAGACTATAAAACAATAAGATGATTGTTGCAGCCAAACTGTTCGATTCATTTTAATTGTACAATAACCATTTACTGCAGCCCATTTCAACTCAAGTGTAAAGTTAATAACCCAAACAAGACTTAAACGGCAGAGTAAGGTAAACAAGATGCTGACTCCACACTTATGAAGTGTTTTGTGTCGTAGTCTCTCAGGCTGTCCGATCGCTGCCGCTGAAAAAATCTCCAAACCGCAGGAGGAGTCGGTTAAGTGCCGACCGACCGCAGAGAGAGTGAACAGGTAAAACATGGTCTCTTAATCTGTTTCTGTTTCTCTTTCTTATCCATTTCTACTGTCTTATACAAACCCACCCCCAACTTTATCTACCCAGCTAACAATTGTAGAGTTGTAGGAATGTTTCTGTAATGTTTTCATTAAGTAACAAAAAGTTACAAATGTTATTTTGAATGTTGTAGGACTGTTTAAAACGTCTGTTTTTTTAGACATTGCATTAACGTTTTTGCATGGTGATGGTAACACTTTAAACATTTATGAATGAACTCTTTGATACACAAGACATATAATGTTAAAAAAGTTGTACTAACTTCGCTTTTTTGGAAAACTGTGGTAGAACTTTTTTAAAAATGTTTCCTTTTAGCTGAAAACCAAAGCCTTTGAAACATTGTTTCTTCATCCAGACCTTTAGGAAACATGAAGAAGTTTGACTTCACGTACAGGTTCGCTCATCCCATGGCGGCGTTGCAGGCCAGCATGTCCAGCGACATGGAGAAGTTCAATAAAGGCCATTTCGATTATGCCAGTTTTGACGCGCAGGTCTTTGGCAAGCAGGCGCAGATGGCTTCGGAGCAGACCCACGAGTCTTCACACTTCTCTGACTGTGAGTGTCTGTTTAGCCTCCAATCAAAGGTTACTCAGCAGGCAACTGACATTTAAACGCTGCGAGAGCGACTCTTTTGTGTAATAAATATGTAGAACATCCTCGACTCTTCATCTGTTGAATGTGAATTAAATGTTGCTTTAAGGTTCTAGGTTTACATTAAAGGTACATTTTGAACATCGTTGAAACGTTGGGTTGGCACCATTGACTTCAACACAGATAACTGTATAGCAACATGCTAAACAGCACTTAGCGACTGCATAGCAACACCCTGACAACCGTTCAGTTGTGGCAGCATTGCAGCTGTGAGTTTAGAAAATGTCAGTCAGAAAATCAGTCCGTCCATCTGTCTCATTAAAATAGTCTCTCTCTCTCTTTCTCTCTCTCTCTCTCTCTTTATATAAGCACTAACTCTATCTCTCTCTCTCAGCCTCTGCTCAGTTCTCCTGTTTTCTGGGCCCTGGTGGTCGGATGTTTATGCCCGGAGACAACAGCCCCAATCGCCACAAACCCCAGAGCAACACCCTCCAGTCCAACATCACGTCCGCCTCCATCCTCAACCTCTCCACCCGTTGCCGAGACAACAGCGAGGCCCTGCCCCCCAGCCGGCCCCTGGCATCATCCACAAAGGTAATCAAATTAGAGCACTCAGAAAAAGGTATTTAATGTGGCCATTCTGAAACAACGGTGATTTGTGTATGAAAAAGAGTGTAACATCAAAAGACACTTTTTGGCACACAGAACTGTGTTGCCTCTGGTGGCACAACAACAAGAGAGCGCAGCTTTCTTTTTTTTACCCACACTGCCCCTAAACCTTTAATGTACACAAAGGAGAATTTGTGTAATCACATCAAAAAGAGTTGGGAGGAATACAATCGCAGCTTCTTTCTCCATAACAATTAAAAAGCTTTTTGTAAAACATGTGGCAGTGCATTTGATTTTTACTTGCGCTAATGGTAACATGCAACTCTGTTGTCTGCAGGAGAGAGAGGCTTTTTTCACCGCAGATGGCCGAAGACATTTTGCTAAGTAATATATTATCCTAGATAAGCTTGCGCAGATCCTTTGCTGTTGATCTCTAACAGACGATCTATGAGGAGTTGGATTAAATCAATTGGTCGAGGGATTTATAGACGCCACTCTTTCATTTAAATTAAAAAAGTCTGTGCGGGGCATCAGATTACGTGTGTTATACTGTAAAAAATGAAATTTGAAGCAAATATTTCTCTAAGCTTTTTGAAGTTCTCAACGTTGTCAGCAATTTATTAAAGGGCAAGCTTTCATGTTTAGCTTGCGGTTAGCAGGACGTTAAATTTTGATGCCACCTTGGGTGATGTGTGTTCGAACATTGCTCGCAACGTTTCCACCATAAATATGATGGAAACATTTAACCATAAATATGAAATTTTCTGACCCAATTAAAAAACTATGGTTATTGATTCTGTAAAAAATCTCTTGTTTTGTTACAATCACTAATGACTCTCTTGGGTTTGGATCCACCAAGTTTTTAAGCTTCGTTTGATCAAAGCAGATCTTTCTCCTCCCAAGAAAAAAGACAGAGAAACTCACAGAAGTGTGTGGCAAACGTTTCACACACCTACACACCAAACACAGCGTTCGTAGTCCCGGCACTCAGTGGGCAGAGAGCAGGTATACTGTACAAACTGAGCAAATGAATAAAACAGTGTTAGTCGATCTGTCATCTGCGTCGAAATGTCTTTATGCATGTTAAGTATCTTCGTTTCCCTGTTTGTGCCAAGAGGCTTGTTTTTTTTCTAAGAATACTGCTTAACGTCTTTCAGCGTTTCATGGAAGTGTGGGAGAAAAATATCACCTCAGTTTGTTTCTGAATGTCAGTAGTCGAGACAAACTCGGTCGTGTCGTGATTGGCTCTGCGGTTCAGTGAGTTAACTTGTTTCCAGCTGGTTAAGAGAGTCTGACAGTCGGTCCAGTTTCTTGTTTAGTTTGCAGTCAGAATGATTTCGTCCGATTCGTTCGTTTAATTCGGTGGCCAAAAAAGTTTAAAATTTGAAATAATTGATGGGCTGTTTTAAGACAGCAGACAGTCTCACTGCTATCACGGTTAAAACTGACAAATTGTTCTACAAACTACAAAAAGTTATATTTAATAAAAAATGTCATGAAATCACAACTCAGGACATGATACAGGTGAAACATTTAAACAAACTGTTCAGAAATAAAGTAAAACAGCTGTAGTGTAAACTAGACTGTTATGTTTGCTCATTTAAAACATGGGACCACCATGTTGTTAAGGCCTGTGTGTGGTTGCTAGGGCAGTTATAAGCCATTGCATTAGCCAAAATTGCAAACCTCTGTTAAATTCTGTTCTGTAGTTCTTCAAT
>JBAJNP010003851.1:0-36907 GCA_036877545.1 Yasuhikotakia modesta
GTGTGCTTCAGTTTTTCCCTCAGGCTTGTGATGTGGGTCAAATCTCTGGAGGGGTGAGGGGACAGAAGCAGCTGGGGCTGCAGGAACTCATCAGGTGACATCTGCAGTTCTGAGGGCAAGGGTGGCATCAAAACCTCATCAAAGCTGCTCTGTACGTTTGTCTATGAAGCTAAACTTCTTTTTTCTGCTAAGTTTTGCTCTTCAGCAGAAACCTGTGCCAATCCAGGCAGGTTCCACCTCAGAGGATTAGATCTTTCAGTGCTTTTGTGGGAGCAGCAGAAAAATGCCCCTGAGGTTTTCCCGCGTGGACCCCTGCTGGGGCTCTGCAGCTGGGATGGGAGAGTTCAGGTGGGTCTCAACGGGGCTGCCCAGAACGCAACATAACTTTAATGACTATTTCTAATAATTCAGAGGAGATAAGGCCAGTAAGAAATAACAAATATTCTGGGCAAGTTACTAACAGCTTTATACTATCAAATAATGAAATAAATGATAACAGTGATAGTTATTTAGAAAACTATAATATTAAATAAAAATAGACATAAAGAGACACACAGCTGTTTGTACAGGCAGTCAGGAAACTGCACAGATGCCTGCGGTCTGTGGAGGAGGCGAGTTGCATCCAAAACAAACATCTCTGTGCTCTGGATGTGGATAAAGGCTGCTCTTAATTTCTAAATACCACGAGTAGGAGGGGCCGGGTCAACAGTTATGGTACCAGACGGCGGCTCTGTCTCAAATGTCACACTTGATGCATATTTGTGATGCACTTTGATTAAATTTCTTAACAAAATCCCACAACCCGAAATTTAATGATACACTACATCAACAAAGTCAAAGTGTGGCCTGCAAGGGTTCAGGGTGGCATTTGGTACCAGACCAGAAGACTCTGTCCAATCTGCAAAAAAAAGTGATATCAGGCATTTCTCCACAGCACAGACTCCCTCCAACATCAACATCACACTGCTTATCTCACTCACTCACAACATCTGGCCATCTGCAGCACTTCTAGACACAACAAGCCCAGAGCAGCCTGAAAGACCGAAAAGCACAAAGATTTCCTCCAATCTGTTGTATATCATTACAGAGTAATTATGAGAAAACCTCATTAGCCCACCTGCAATTCAGTGACACTGAGAGGAAGTCTAGAGCTAAATCAGATTAATCACCAGTGCTAAATCACTTCAGAAGGGTTCCATTCACCATTAGCATACAGGCACCATCAGACCAAACAAACGCAACCTTCTCAAAGAACTTGAGGAACATCCACTCATACAGCAACACAAAATAAAAACCATCAAGTGTGGTTGCATGTACACTGTTGTGATGTTTCATTGCTAATGGGCTGTTTGCTTAATGCGTTCTCGCCCTGCAGCTTCCCTGAAGTCATTACATATATAAAATCCCACATTTATGTTTTACACTCTTTCATCACAAGCCTCGTGTGAGACGGATTTTCAAGCTCACCGAGACGTCAGAAGCAAGAGAGCTTTTATCTAATGCTGCTTTTCATTCTTCACAAACGCACCGAAACAACAAAACCGCCGCACAAGCCGGCGGGCCGCGGTTACGCAAAAAATGTGCATGAGAGTAAACGAGTGTGAAACCAGAACTGTGTGTACCAGGATTCATTCAGGGCATGAAGAGAGTCTTACATTCACACTGCCAACAGTGTTTGAATGAACACATTATATCATCTGTGTTCTGTCTGACGCTGCACTTTATGTAAGATGACGAGGACTCTGAAAACAGTTTAGCTTGTGTTTTAATGTAACCACTGAACATTTGATCACTAGAACATACACCAGCATCAAGTTAAATTAAATTGACACACAAGCACACAGCATCTGAGTCACAGAACTGCAGGAGTTTCCAAATTATTGCAATGGCCGTCCATCATCTTATTCTTTGTCCATTACTTTTTTTGGCCAGGGCTTTAACCTGAGAGCGAGTGTGGTGCTCTCAGCTCCTTTATCTATTCCAAAGATTTTCTATAAAAATCTGGGCAAAAAACTGAAAAATACCTCCAGGTCTCATCTAGAGCTACTTTTACCAAACTCTGAACTGGATTTAGTTTCGTCATTCACAAAAACAAATGACACACTCTGCTACTCCAAAAATCAATACTCAGTGTTCATTGCTCAGTGTTCTCATCATCCCTCTTTAAACACATCATGACTTCAGCTCCAGGTTCTCCGCAGGTCCACCATGCAGAACTGTGACAAGATCATCTGGAGCCCCTGCAGCACCTACTGATGGGCCACAAGGCATTGTGGGTAGATTCTCAATGGCCCCTTAATGACAAAGTAAGTTTGTGTGAAATGGAAACATGTTCTGGTCTCACCTCAGTACAGGAAAATAATGAGAGACTATTAAGAGGTTACAGTGATGGTGTTAAAACACAAGATATGCCCGTCAGCTTGGCAGCACCTTTCTGTGCACAGATCTCAACTAAACAGCAAAAACAATCAGGTTTAACATGAGAGGAAACAGTATCAGATTAAAGACTCTCTTAATATCTTATTAAATTATCTGCCACATCACCCCCAAAAACGAAGTACAGATTTTATTTTTATTGATAACCAAATGCTGAGCCTTTATCTTCTGTGGCAAACAAATCAAAGCAGTTGTCATGCACTCATCCCTACATCTGATATTACCTGTGATCACACAGCTCTGATCTCAGCAGACTGTGATATAAGCAGGGCTGTGATGTATGGGCTGTGACCTTAAGAATCAATGCGTCACACAATCATCACAAACATATTTTACAGTGGGAAATATCTCTCCCTCAGTGGAGGATTGACGCCTCAGAACTCCAGACCACAATGAGAACAAAGTTTTCAGTCATGCACATACACACACACACGCGCACGCACGCACACACACACATGCACACACACACATGCACACACACACACACGCACACATACACACACGCACGCACACACACACACACACACACACATGCACACACACACATGCACACACACACATGCACACACACACATGCACACACACACACACGCACACATACACACACGCAGCTGTTAGGGAGGACATAAGAGAATACAGAAAAGAAAAAGAAACAAAGCAAACATTCAGTTGTCCAAACACAAGCTGTACATCTGAACTGATTTTACTACAGTAAACAACAGGAACTCACTGACACATGATGAAATCTAGAAAAACTCCTGGAGAAAGAATGAAGAAATCATCAGGTCTGTGTGCTGAGACAACCTGCTCTGCTCTCCACAGCACAGATAGTTCCTGCAGAACTTTCTCAGTTCATTGTGTCAGAGCGGTTCCTTCATGAGAGTTCTTTACTTCACCATGGTTCCAGAAAATCTGTTGACTAAAATATTAGCATATGTTGCTGTGTGGAGCAGGAGGAAAAAACTGAAGTGTAAATGACACTTTTAATGAGCTGTTGCTGGTCTGTTATTAGTTTGGTGCGTTGGAGGTGACGTTTATTTAAAAACAGAAATGATACATTTCTTAGATGTGTCCCAAACTGCCCATGAAAACAGGAGGGCTACGATTTCTGTAAGAGCTGCCGTGTTTGTTTTGATAAAATAATTTCTCTCAGCTCAAAGGGAGACTTCACTCAAAGATCTGTTCTCATTTATTAGCCTTTATGTTCCTTCAAACTATATGCCCTATATTCAGTGCAACACAGCAGATAATGCGTGTGAAGCAGATGATGCGTGTGAAGCAGATGATGTTAACACATTCTAAGTAAAAGAAAAAGAGCTGTAAGAGATGTAAAATTATGTTGTATAACATCATTTTTAGGTAATCTTGCTCTTGTCCCATCAACACACAACACCATGAACACATATCTCCATCTTCAGGTGGTGCTCAGACAGTCAGATAATCACTGCCCTAATCTCCACCCTACTGCAAAACAGATTCACTCATCCTAAACTGCTTTTCTGATATTGGCTGCTTTAAACAACACTGATGAACAGATTTAGATTTAGAAAAGAAGGCTGGCAGACCAGATAAGATATTCAGCTGAGATCAGCCCATCAGTGTGTCATTAATGAATACTCGCACAGCAAACCCTTAACAAGAGCTACAGCCAATAACTCAGGAATGCGATTCATAATCAGGCCTGAATAAGTGTGAGTGAGTGTGTGTGTGCACGCGTTTCAGTGACAGATGGGTCAGAGATGTTTAATCTGTTAGTTCACATGAGGATGTCTGCAGAAATCTGCTTAAACAGAGTCAACAAAGAGACCAGACGCATTTCTGCAGTTATCAACAAAACATTCACTAACACACCCAACCAACAGAAAACTCCACACATGCGGCCCGGCTCGCATACAAATCCGGCACTCAAGAAAGAAAATGAAAATTTTCCTTCCCACACTAAACGACAACCCAAAACATCCCGTCTTACAATCTCACGCCGCTCGCCTCAGTTATATAAGCAGCACCCTGACTCTGTTTTCCTCCCAGTCTCTGTACTGTAACACCCCAGAGGATGTTTAATCACTATTCAACAGACCAAAACTGTGATGTTTAACAGAAAAACATAACTGTAGCATTCTGCTGATTACACAAAACAAGAATGAAAATAAATCAAGAGCAGACTATGAGGCACAGATAGAGATTTAAAACCTGGCGTTCCGCTTGTTTTGGTTTGACAGAGGTCCCTGAGAAACAGATTGTCTCGGCACTCCTGCCAAGCGCTGCATTCTGTCAAACACCGCAGTGCCTGGCTCAAATATCTCTGCTGTTCCTGCTTTCTGCCCCTGTCGAAGGAAAGAAGTGGTCTACTGAGGAGCATGATGTTCTCCACAGGACCCTCATCTCCTGAGAGGACCTGCCCTGCTCTCTGACATGTGATATTACCTCGAGAACCTCGTTTTTATTCCTCCTGTTCAGACCTCATTTCCCATAAGCTGAAGATCACAGCATGATCACACCAACATCACTGAAACTGACAGTCTCCATCTGCTTCTGCCAAGCATCTTCTCCATTAACATTTGCTGTTTAAAAGTATTTGTGTAGCAAATAACAAAAAAACCTTTTGCAGGTGACATTTGTTTGGGTTTGATGAACGCCTTTGAAATGCTATAAATTACATATCTGTTTGTAAAATGTTGCACTGAACGAGGGAGAGCACATGCCCAGGAAAGAATTCTGTTCCGGCTCCATTTAGAGATTATTGCAAAAGGACAATTACACAACATATCACACACAACAGCACGCTGGACGACTCTACAGCAGTGTGTGGAAGACCTTCACAAATGCTCATGATGTTTTAAAAGGTGAAGTCAAAAGAGATAAATAATGCCAGCATCCAATCCGGAGATGAACAGATTCCTGCATTCATTCCTCTAACTCACGTCACTGTAAAGAAAGAGACAGATAGAGGGAGACAGAAATGATGATGTTCAGCGACGCTGACAGTGTTCCTCACCGATGTTCTCTGTGAGGCTGAGAGAGATGTTAAATAAATCTGTCTCTACACGAACAAATCTCAGCCCTTTGGGTGGTGTGAGATCAGATTACTATTAGGATCACAATCAGACAGAGAATGAACAGCACAATTCAAAAAGCATCAGACTTCCTGTTGTCATCGTAAGTTTCAGGAGTCAAAACTAATACATGTGAAATTTTGCAATTCTCAAAACAACTTCTGTGCCATAAAAAACATACACGCTACTATATTACCAAATCAATTAAAACCATATAACAGGATACAGCTGTGAGTAACTGAGTAAACATCTTCAAAGATCATAATTAGAATTATATCAGCTGAGTGCACTTTCACTTTTCAATCCAGATTTGTTCAGTTCAAGATCACAATCACAAGCAAATATGTAAAATATTAATTTTCATAACCTTAATTAAGCATTAAAACCCTTGACCATGGTCTGATGCCTACCAGAACATGAGTCTTTTCCACAAGTCTGCTAGTCTTTGCCTGATTCAATTTCCAGCACTACAGAAGAGACATGAGCAGGAGAGATCTGATCCCTTCACACAAACATTAGAACAAGGTAAGTTGATTTCACCATTACACAGGGTGACTGAGACTCCAGTGTGCCCATCACAAAGTGACCTGAGTTTCACAGATATGGTTACACTCTTAATGTGTAACCATTAATATATAACAGCCATGATGGAAACTATCAACAGTCATGCAAACATGACAGTGTCACACATCCCGCTATGATGGAATCAGGCATAAACCCAAACTATACACACATATCAGCAGCCAATCACAAACAGAGCTACTGCTGAGACAAAAGTGCTGAACTTGGTCACAGTTAAAGTTACAAAAATGTTTTATATTTTGTCTTCATAGGTCTGTTTGAATAAAGATGGCTGCTACATGAATTACTGTAAATATAGAAGTGGACACGCACTCTCTACAGTCTGTCAAAGTGTTTCTAACTACATCTGCAACATTAATCAAGTAAACCTGTAGTTACGTTTCCCCCAACATCTAAAATACAGCTGCTACTGATTACAAACAAGCAAGAGCAAACATTATCAATCTGGTGTGATTTTCATGGCTATGTTGTCAACATAACTGCTGTTAATTTGCACGGGTGATTTGAGGAACAAATTGCTGAATTGATACTGAAGCGTCAAACTTGAGGAAAACTCTTTCAGCCCTTCTGCACACATGCTGAAAGCCTAAAGGCAAAAAACTGAACACAAAATAAAGCAAACATCAGACATGCTGGTCAAGCTGGTAAAGATGGTACATCCTGGAGCCATGGCAACGTTAAAGAGAAATATAAAAGGATCATTGTTAAATTAAGCTTCTGCCAGGAGTCATTTATTTCATGGGTAAACGTATCGCATAAAAGTCTCTATTAGATGCCACATTGTTGCTCATGCCCATTATATCTGTGCAGATTAAAGGAACACACTTTTACACACTCACTCTCTCTCTCTCTCACACACACACACACACTCTCTCTCACACACACACACACACACACACAAACACTCTCTCTTTCACACACACACACAAACACACACACACTTTCTCTCACTCTCACACACACAAACACACACACTTTCTCTCACACTCTTACACACACACACACACACACACAAAGCCATGAGTATATCACTGACCTGCAGGTAAAGATCAGCCTCAGGCAATTACTGCTTTGAGGGCAAAAATGACCTTTGGAACAAAAAAGCCACAAAGGACCTGAACAGAAGAGATTTTCTGTCCCTGAAAACAAGCATGATGGCTGACAGGGACAAATCCAGTGATAAATGACACAAATGTGTTTGCCTTTCTGAGCTATTATTTCCCTCACAGCTGATTGGCTAATCACAAATATGTAATTAGTAGTCATGTTATATACAAAAACAAACACGGTTCCATCTAATACATGGGTCAAATGAAATGGACATGAAGAGTTAGAGGTTTAGATTTAAATATTTGATCCCCAAATATGGGGCAGCACAGGGTCCTATATAATACAACACAACACAACACAGTCTTCTGTCTGTTTAGTGGAAATGGCCCTGATGTTTAATACCACGTACACACAGTCCAAAGGCATCGTGGGTCAGTCTAAACAGCTCTCTGTCATAACAGACGTCATGCACATATGTGACCCATAACGCAATAAAGCAGCAGAGACGTGGAGACTTCAGAGCAGATGTGAGCGCAGCAGTACTGCACTGGTGAAAGCTGCGATTTACACTTCAGTTTTTTTTCAGTTATTTCTTCACGCCATTTGTTCTTTCAGATTGAAAAACACAGTATTATGCTAATTAAACTGACTGGAAAATATTACCCATGCGTTTTGGTGTATTCAATACCCCGTCCCGCTTTTTCCTGTTTTAATGTAGCATTTGACAACAGCTCACCCAGCCCTAGATCCAAATCAGCCAATCAGCATTCAGCACACATTTCAGCTCCTCCAATAAGACTTGATCAGATAGCACAACCAGTCACAGCGCCTTAGAAAATGATAGCGTTCATGTCGTCAAACTCACCTGCACTGAGAACCGCAGATAAGAGAACACGCTGTAGAACTCAAGAACCCTGCTGAAGATACGAGCATCACTGACATCATGCGACTTCTCAGCCAAATAAAAACATTCATTACTATAGTGAGTGATTTAACAATCCTTTATTCCAAAATCCGCAAATCCCAGATACAAGGTATGGTCAGAACTTTATGAAACATTAAGTTTTCATAAAGTTCTGGTTTCAGAATTTAAATAACAAGAGACAAAAGCAACAAATCTCTGATTAAAAGAAGCTTTCAGACAGTTACTGTGGTAAACAAGGCAGGAATTGAGTTTTTCTTTCTGCTGCCCAGTTCATATGACAAAAATGCCACACATCTACATAACTGGAAGTATTGACTGGTCAACAGCGCCAGAGATGGACCCTCATCAGAACCGACTCAGACCTTCTGTTACAGGAGACAGTACAGTAGCTGCCTGCAGGTTTCACTGCACTTATTTATACTGACAGTAAAGTCAATAATGAAGTCACACTTTCACAGGACAGAGAGCTGACAAACCTGCCACGCGTCTGACCCACAACAAACATACGTGACACACAAGTAAAAATAACAATTCTGAGATGGTAGATAAATAACAAAATAACAATTCGGAGTGTAGCCCAAAACTGATTTTCTGCTCAAATTAGATTTTTGTGAGGTTGTTCACAAGATATTTTAAAAGTGACCCATTCAAATTCTGTTCCAAACAGCCCACACTCCCAAACCAACCATTTAACAAACTGGCCCGTAACATAATTATAGAATTTACCTGAAACTGTGATGTTTAAGATTTACCTAATAACACAGCAGTGTATGAATTATAGATACATGCATGAAATACCTGCACATTTATCACCTGCTAAAAATAATCAATGAACATCTGATTTCATTCTGCAGTTCTGACACATATAAAGTGCTGATCTATTATTTATTTAATGGCCCAAAACCCACTTTACTCACTTTGTTAGCTGTTGCAAAAACCTGCAATCTGCATCTCTAACAATCTGCCTCACAGAGATAACAGAGCACAGTTGCCACAGTCAACTGGGAACGTTCTAAAAACACTGGCTAACGTTCTTTCAAAGTTCTCTTAAATGTTCTTGTTCTTTTTTAACAATATAGACTTTTTTTGTTGACTTGGATCTGAATCCTGCTGTAGAAGTCACGCTGGTAAGAAAAAAAGTGTCTCATAGCAATGAAGGATTGGTCAATAACAGAACATCACAACAGCAGAGCTGAGAAGCAAAAGGATAATGAATCCACATCCACGTAATTTTATCTTAAAAGCAGACGTATGTCTCAGACGACAAGACATGCAAACCCTGAACGAAAGGCTATATTCCTATCACCTCTGTTAAATAAATGAATACAAGCGTTTAATTCTTAAAAGGCTGGTTTCACATTTCCATGAGAAATGAGAGTCATTTTCCATGGTTCATGCCCTTTAAAACAAAAAAAAATTAAAAACTGAAACCCAGATAAGAAAAGCACTATATTTCCCAGCACACACACAGCTCTAGAGCGGTTCTGAACACATTAATAACAGACAGAATCAAACTGTAGTTTCAGAAGACATTTTACTGTCACATCTGATCATCTGATTCACTCACCCGCGGTCCTGAGACACTTAAAATGTCCTGACCACAACAGCCTTTAGCCAGACCCCTCTGTGAAGAGA
Source organism: Yasuhikotakia modesta (assembly GCA_036877545.1). Lineage (NCBI taxonomy): Eukaryota > Metazoa > Chordata > Actinopteri > Cypriniformes > Botiidae > Yasuhikotakia > Yasuhikotakia modesta. The sequence continues at coordinate 9,682 of JBAJNP010003851.1, forward strand.
CAGAGGAATAACACATCAGAGCTCTCGCCGCTCTATAGTAGATGCTCCTAAACAATTCTAGAACATGGTGAGAAAAACAAGCATTTTGTCCTGAACCCAGATGTTGGACATGTTCTTCATTTGTGCTCCTCTCAGCTTCCACACCAAGTCTGGGAAGATTTAACAGAGTTCATCGCAATCTGGCAGACAGATGATGTGTGTGAAAGAGACGGCTGTCTTATACCAGCTGTACTAATAGCAGTGAGGCGTCCCGACTCATTCATAACATAAACTCATTTATTATTTGAAAACATTTTTATTATTTGAAAACATTCAGCTGCAGTGAGTCTGTCCACCAATAACACAATTACATTATTACTCAGAGATGCCCATGCAGCACAAATTACACACCTCCCTGTCATGTGACTGTACAGCACAAACTGAGAACTTCATACTGTGAGATCAGTTTAAGTCACACTGTCTGTGTTCACTGGAGGCTGGAGATGAGCAGGTTCATTAAATGTACCTGTGTGCAGTGATAATAGACAAGCTCATTTCTTCAAATGGATCATTATTATAAAATCAAAGGCAACAGTTTCATGTGAGTGGTGGAGCTTCTGACAGAAGGTCATTTTGTGAGAAGGTCTCACAAACCAGGGCATGTTTATCATTTTCACTTCACTGTGCAAATGTCACTGCAGTAATATAAAGTCTTACTGTTGGAAAGATACAGTACATAACATGACATCATTCATAAATATGACATCATCTCCTCTGTAACAACGTTCTTCTGCATGACATCACAAACTCTTCTCACTCTTAACTCCTCCCCTACAACCACCTGACTTCATTCTGGTGCCACACTCACTTCTCACAATTCATTCAATGACAGGTGGATAAAAGTGAAGCCCCACCCACCTCTTCTAATGTTGACTTTAAAGAGGAGGAGTTTATAATGCCAACAGCTTCCTGATTCCTTTAAACAAGCAGGTGGCATCAAGTTTTACAAATTAGCGAATTTTTTAAACGGGTGATGTAGCTGATATCAGTGCTTGAATATAAAGGCTGTGGACGTCCTGCTAACGGTCTTTATGTCAGCATGATAAAGCCTGCTGCAGTCTTTAAAGGTTTTAAACTGCAAGGTCACGCTCTATAATGGAACCCCCCTCAGCGGCTGTGTCCGGCTGTCAAAAGAGCGACTGGCCCTCTTTGTTATCACAGAAACACCTCACAGCAAAGAAAAGAGATTTGTGGATAAAGTGGACTTGTGGTTGTGGGAGTGTCTTTGGATAAAAATCCAAAAAAGTGTTTCAATGTTGCCTATTCCTGTCACACCAGCAAAATGATCTACAATGTTTGATACGTCCCTAGCGAAGACTATCAGAGAAACAGAGAGAAACAGCAATAAGTGATGATTAGAAACTTTTTCAGGGTTTTCAAATGTTTACATTCCTCTACAGGCGTCTGGGCACAGTAACAGTGTGTCCATTGGCTGTGGTCAGTGACAGATTCACCTCTGCAATCAGTCTGGTATTACACCACAACATCTGCCAGTCACATCCGCCTGACAGCTGCGGCTCCGTCACAAATATTCTGCATAAAAACAACCACTTACTGGAAACACTCCTTTCATGTAAAATAATGTTAGTGTGCTGTAGGTTGACACACTTTCTGCTGTTAGACAGGAATGCATGGCATGTGCAACAGACTAAACAAATAAATACCCAATGATACAAATAAACACAAATAATAATGTGCTGTCACTGCTGCAGTCTGTGCAAAACCTTCTTCTCAGAAATGATAATCAAATTAGTGCCCAAATCTGAGCTACGGTTTTGTGTTTACCAGAAAACTGCCCCTTACTGCTGAAACGAGAGCAAATGACTTCATTCTATCAGCTCTACTCACAAAGAACTGATCAACGTCAGCAAATGAGGTTATTAACCCAACAGGCATTAAATGTGAGATGCATTTAAACATTATGGGTGTCAGTACGGCTTCACAGGCACGACAGAATTAAGACATCACAGATCTCATGAGTGCTGCCTCAGCAGAACAGAGACTTCAGACGTCTGGATAAATGAAGAGGAAGTCAACTCTGCATGTTAAAATAACTCCCACACTTTCTCATGCGGCACAGAAGGAAAACATTCTAACCGACAACCAGTCACACTTGATTGGATTCCAGCACATCTAAATGCTCTCAAACACATCCACACAGCAGCTTCATTTGTGAGGTCATTTCATGAGCCTTTAAAGCATCAAACCATCACCTGTGTCATGTACCTGAATCCCAACAGACTCTCCACTGACCTTATTAATATCATCCAAACAGGATTTATTATTTAGTGCAGCTGAATGTCTACAAGGGTCCAGCGCTGTCTGATGGATATGTGTGAGATAGGAGGTCATTACTCCATTGTGTCATACTGAATTCTGCTGGAGTGCTTGAGTCGTGTCTCAGGGCCAGAGGGACAGTTTCAGCTGGGCTGGAATGGTGGCAGGGAAATCTGAAAGGATCTCACTCTGTCAAAACCACAGACGGCCCCTCTGCGTGCAGATAATGGATCTGTCTTATTCCCTGACGGAATGGAGAATCAATGACATCATGACTGTGGGGGGGGTCTGATGACTGCTGGAAAAGCATCAAGCCTTTGAACTGCGCTTCAGTAATGAGGAAGACCCATTTAACTGTGGCAGAAGATGATCTGTGAGACTTGTGTTTGTGGACTTGATTCGCTCAGTGACGTCTTTATTTTGGGGAGCAACTGCTCTGTCACCCAAATTGGTTCTGATGGACAGTTTGAACCCATTAAGCAGCTGGAGAGCGATAATGCACCACCGGCATTGTGGAGGTCTTAAAAAGAGATGACAAGCTTTACACTGAAATAAACATCAATCTGATTTAACAAGACAATATCATTAAAAACCTGAGGGAACTCTTCCCCCACTTTAGATCAGGGAAATGACCCTGCTGATGTACGTGAGCCCGTTACAAACTGCTGTGACTGTTTCACTCGCTGTCATTCATGAGTCTGTGTGTGTTTATGACATTCTCCAATCTATACATAAACAGAGAAAATAAACAGAGCAATGCAGCCAGAGGATCCGAGAGACTGAGGGAGAGGAAATCAGAGAACCATTCATTTGCTCTGTGTAATGCACAACTAATGCAAACTCACAGCTTCACTTTATCAGTCAGGGAGGCAGAACTTCATTTCATCCACTAGACCAAATAAAAATCATCTCAGTTACTAAAACAAAACAAGAAGGTAAACGGATCAGATCCAGTGCATTGCTCTTCTTCAAACAGCTCCCAGTGTCCGTCCAACCTGCGACTGCGACCCGTTCATCAAACAAAATCAATACAACAGACATGTCAGAGATCTCAATCAAACATCCATTAAATATTGACTGAACACACAACAGCTGTCAATCTGAATCAATACAGACCCACAAAGAATTAAAATGCAATCAAAAATATGCAACAACTTTGCAGAAGCACTGAGTGTGACAGACTCCCAAACAAACTCCAAAAACACACACAGACAAAAACACAACGCAAACATAAACACAGATGGAGAACAATATGCTGAGAAAATGTGTGAGATATGCAGAAATAACAGTGACAAAGGTAAAAAAACAACAATGAAATGTCTGAGACAACACACAGCTCTGTGGAAAACAGAAACAGATTCAGGCTGCAGAGATGTTAAACACACACACACAGTATTAGCTACAAATAATAGTAAAGTATCAACTTCTAAAGTCATCAATAGTTTAAGCACTATTACACATGCAAATTCAGTATTTGAATTTGACCAGGTGCATTATGGGTATTAATTCATCAAGTCTTTCAGCCTCCATAAAAACAGACCGGCTACAACCTTACAGAGTTCTTGGCTAATATATTTGTGCTTTCAGTGAGTCAGATTCCCTCCTCTCATCTTCAACATAAAGTTCTTCCAAACCCCAGTTAGCTGCCCACATAAGCAGCTTTTAAAAACTGTTATGAACAAAAGTTACGAACACACCGCAACAGATGAATAACAAATAATGCACAAATATTCTGTCTGTAAATCTTTTGTTACCAAAAGTGTAAAAAAAACTCTTAAAAACACTGAATATTGAGCGTCTGTAATGTGATTCACCTGAGTGACATGCAGGACACACAGATGTGTGTGAAGTGTGACGCTGGCAGTAAACAGATGATCACTACAGACTGAAACTGAGATCATGTAGTGCTTTAGTAAACTGTTCAACAGTCCTGCCCAGCAGAATCTGATAAAACTACAGCCAAACTATCAATCACAACTATCTGCATTAGCCCAGCCGACAGCAACATTCTCCACAGCCCTGAAAGAACCGATGACAACGATGACATGCACACCTCCGCCTCAGCTCATTGGCTGAATAATTAACTGACACCCACTTCATCTCTGAGACATCAACTCAGAAAGGTTTCGAGTCTGAGCCTAGAGACATCTGGCTAAAATATGGGTTCATAATTGAAAATGGCCACCACAGGCTGATGCAGATGTATTCCTGAAATATTTACGAAGCTGAAACATTAATTATTAAAGTTCCTCTGTAAAGAAAATATTACGTTGTAGCCGTTTATTGCAGAAGGTTGTTCTGATTTTTGTGCTGCGTGACTGTCCCAAAACGTAAACTGTAAAACGGTCCAGCACACCTGCACAGCTTTCCAGTGTTGCATGTTTACACTCATAATTTCTTGCCTGTTAGAAAGAGCCGAGGTTAAAGCATTAGCTTTAGTAAGACCAGCATTAGTAAGACTTAAATGGAAATGATTTCTTCTGTGATTGTTCTGTGCTGTGATTATTTTCTATTTTCTCAGATGAGGAAACAGAGGAATCTCTGTGCTGTGAGCGCTAAATATAGCTGACAGATCCTTTCAGAGACCCGCCATGAAGTGATGCTGATGAACACGCTGGCTAACACACTCTCCCAAAACTTCAGTGCAGGAGAGCCTGACCAGCCTTCTCAAAATAATGCTGTACTAAGCACAGCCCTAACTACCTAAGCAAAGCCCTAACTACCTAAGCACAGCCCTAACTAATTAAGCACGACCCAGTGCTTAGTTAGTTTTGCAGGCCAGTGTGCTTCAGTGTGGCCACTCACAAGTTCATTTACTGCAGCGAGTCGCTCCAGTTTCCTCCACCCCATAAACAAACAGCCGTTACAGCTCCAGCAGTGAGCAGCTCATTTTCACCATCCCACCGCAGCTGTGAGATCTTTCACAGGCCAAATCTCCATTGATCTGTGTGTGTAAGCAGAAGATGGAACCACTCACTATAGCAGCAGGAGTCTCGCTTCTGCTCGATTACAGCTCCCTTAATTCTCAACCAGACAAAAGCCCAGAGATTCAGCAGCAGCCTCAGCAAACACTGATCAGTCAGAGAACAGCCACACAGATCAGTCAGAGAAGAGCCACAATGGTCAATTGGTATAAATGCTGAAACTCATCTCTCTGAGGTCAGGGGAATGTGTGAGACACCAAATGATACAGCTGAAGCAGCTGATTGCCTGTGCTTGAGTTCTTAGTTTTTAGTTCATTTTAAGTTTGAAAAAATAAAGAAACATGAAACATTACTGCACAGCTATGCCGTGTTAAGTTATGTCATCTGCCTTAAGATTTGCCTTACTGGGACTTTGGAAACCTGAAACCAGCCTAATTATTCTGCTCTCCTTTAGAACCATTTTAAAAACCTCTAAAAATAAACTGTTCTGAGCTGTGCAGAACTATTTTAAAGAAAGACATGTTGCAGAAGGTCTTGGGGGCCGCAGCGGACCGTGAGACAGGTACATCAGCGGGATTAGCATGTTAACTGAAGAACTCTAGACCAGCTAAACCCCCTCCGCCTGTGTCTGACACACGCCTTCCACAGAGACACGAGCCTCTGCTGACGTCCCTGAGGGTCTGTTAGATGCAGAGCAAACACACATTATGACACGGATGTGCAGAGATAAGCACAGCATTGTTTTTCCTTGTCTTTGGTGATTTGCAATGTTTTCCAGGCTGCTACATGTTGCACCAGGGGCTGCAGTTATTGAAACCGCAGGAAATCTCTGGGTTTGTACTGTAACTGCATGCATCTATAAATGAATTCAGCAGAATCTCAATGTCAGTGCAACAGACACAGAACCCAACAGAACCCATTCAACACACTTAACACACTGAAGATCCAGCACATGCAATAATACAGATTCACTCTTTACATTCAATATCATCTAGATTTGAGGATTTGCTCTGAAACCACTTTAAAAGTGAGATTTGGGTTTTTACATTAAATTTACAGAATAACATTTTATAGATATTAGATAAAGATATTTTTAAATAGAAGTTCAGCCGTAATGCAAAGAGTTAACAAAAATCTGTTATGCTGGTGCTCTACTGTTTAAAAACCTAACATTAAAATGAATGACACACTCAAAATGTGCTCTACTGAAAACTAACTTTTAAATACACCAACACAATCTACAAGCATCTTAACACAGTTAGCTGCTCGCTAGAACACACAGATGCATAACAGGTCATCTTATTTTAAACACACCAACAGCTTAGATTCGAAAGTTAACATCAGATCCTGTTTGGCATCATTCATTTATTCATTCTCTCCATCTCAACACTGATGCAGCATGCAGTCATGATATCTTACAGAAAAAACTCTGAGCAAACGGCAGACACGCAGCATTCACCAGCTCATGAATTTAAGATTAGAAGGAACCCAACCATCAGGAACTCAAGCCTTTACAATATCACGACACCTTAATAATTAACTGTGTCGCTTTTTCACTAAACGACTTCCTGTCAATCAAAAGGGCCAAACAACTGCTGAACAGCTAAACCTGTGCGGTGAGAAAAACGCTGCTTGGTGCCATTTTGGTTAAAAAGTCAGTATTTTACACTAGCTTCTCCTCAGACCTGTTTCAGATACTGCATCCCTAAATTCAGTTTTTTTAGTTTGTTCTTTTATTAATCATGTTTATAAAGGAATCAGCGCTCACTCTTTACTCTCAGCCTGATTTTATAATAACAGACAGTGGGATCAGGATGAGCTCATCTCTGTGGTGCTGCTTAAGTGCTTTTGGATTGAGCATAAAACTCTTTAAAAACATTAAAGAGTTCAGCATTGTTTTGACGGTGTTGCCGGTTTTATCCTGCAGTAACACTCCAGACTCATGCAAACATCCCAACAGGCAAAACTTGTTCTGAAACCTTTTCTACTTTCTGCTTTCTAAAACAAAAAGCTAGCAGAGAAGGCACCTCAAATGATCCAGTATGTTCTACACCGGCAGCATGCAAAACGTTGCGTGCTGTATGCTCACACCATAAAGAAATTAAAATTTTGCCACAGAATTTTGTGAAAACTTCTTGGGAGAAAGCGGAACTGTGCTGCATACTTTTGGACCAGCCTGAGCCTGAGCGCACCTATGACGCCTTCAGACTGCAGCTCGCAAGGTACAGAACCGAAATGTCTGCTGTCTGTGTGGCTCATCTCAGCTCTAACTAAATTTAGAGCATTGTACACATCAGCTAGCTGAAGCACCATGGAAACAGCGATAGCAAAACTCTCCATCATTAACTAATGAAGAGGCAAGTGATCGCAGGAAAGTGCTAACAAGCATTGTGGCCATTTTATTTTGATGAACAAGCCGACACAAATAACACACTAGGCCCTGTGTTCCCACACGCCACAAATCTGTGACTGACAGGAGAAGAGAGAGATGCTGACAAAACTCAGAGAGAACAAGAATAAAAAAATCTCAGTGCCATAAATAGACAAAATCTCTGAGAAAAGCAGACGATGAGAGGAAAATAAACGGAAACCTTCTGCTTGTTTAAAACATCACATTTCTCCAGACATTGTCTCAGTATTTCTGTCATTACATAAACTTTACTGAAACGTGTCCCTGATGACACACAGAAGAGTACAGACAGCTTGACTGGGCACAAGATGAGGCAGATGATTTTAAAATAAGCAAGAGAGGAATTATTTTTCATAAACATTTGGCACCTCAGGTGACTCCAGCATGAGAGCAAACACAGGAATAAAAGTTCCTTTAAAAGGAATGAAAGAACTCCTGGAGGGATGCTGGAGTCATGAGCGCAGGATACTGGAACTGCATGTATTATTAGATGTAAGATTTAACCGTCGCTGCTGTCTGATAAAAACCAGAAGCTACTTAAGGAGCTGAAAACACCTCTCTGTATTTTTATGGTAACCCTGCAGATGCTCTCTCTCTCTCTCTCTCTCACTCACTCACTAAACATATAACACCCCCCCAAACCTTGTCTTGTTAGTGTGAAATGGAGCTGGTGAATAATTTTAAGACAATTTATGTGCCGATAAAAAGTAAAAATGTCACGGCTGTTCTAAATCTGAAGAAATCAACTAAAACTTTTTTGCTTACTTCCACTTCATATTACACATTACATAATAAACATTATGATTTTAAGTAACAAATAGACCTTCACTATTGCAGAAAAACACAACACGGATATGTTTTTTTTTTTAAGTTTTACTTAAAAAAAGATGTTTAAGATGTCATGTGTGGTTAAAATGTGATCATGTCTTACCATAATGATATCAAAAGTTTTCTTAAACGGTCCATATTTTACAACAGCTACAATACCAAGGTTTTTAAAAACCAGCTCAGATTATACAACCAACTGAACTGTGTGCTAACACAGCCCTCAAACCTCAGCCTCCAGCATCTGTCAGGAGTGAAGTTAACGATCTGGTTTTCTCCAACCAGTTCCCGGTTCACCTGACCCACACTTTTCTCAGGTGTCGTCAGGCGCTGAGCTCTACACGTCCCACTAATGAGAAAGAGAGAACTGGGCAGCAGCTCACAGAACTCTGAGGAGAATTTTAGTAACAGGTCATCATCAAGTTCTGCTCTTAAGCAGAACCCAAGTGCATGAAGAGGAAAAACATACAGACTCTCAAAACACAAAACTGTGAACAGTCAGAATGAAAAATCAGAGAAGAGTTCAGCTGAGGTTGTCTCTGCAATCTAGAACTGGGAATCAAGAACAGGTTCTTATTCACGGTTGGGTTTTTTTCTTGTTGGTTTTCTGCACTGCATCACTGCAAACATACAATGTGTCTCAGCAAACAATAAATACAATAAATAAAGCTTTTGAAATAATAGAAGTTTATAGAATGTCCCCATAAATAAATGTGTGTGGGTGACATCACAGAACGTTACGTCACTAACGCAGCCTAGAATCTCGTCACACACAGATGACAGACGCTTCACTGCCAGCCAGAGAAACATGAAGAATCTAGCAGCGCTGCAGAAGACACACACTGGACAGAAGAATCATGAGAAGAGAGCAGATTGCCTCACTGCCTCCAACAGCCAATCATGAGAGAGGAAAACATGTTTAGAAAACATGTTTATCAATGTTTCTTGATAACTTTAATGTACTTTTAGAGAACTTTCCAAGAATATTCCCTGTTTGCAGAGTACGGTGTTCACTCACAGGGAACACAGTGTACCAGCTGACACAGCGGATGTCATCTGTGCCGGATGCAGCCACCTCAGTGCAAGCTACTCTAAAACTGAGGCCCTCAAACCCACCTGTATTATTCATGGATGTTTCACTCCATCTAAGATACACGTCCTCCCTATCAGGAGAACCTGACAGAGGACACACATATGACTTACAGATATGTACGCCTCATCTCACCGCATTAGACCCAAAAGCACTGAATTATTGTGAAGTACACACGCTGATGGACAGGAACAGAACCTTTCTCCACTGATCCACCAATCCTGAGCAGATCTCAGACAGTTCTGAGAAACTGCCCTCAGACTGATGATCAGAGCTGTTGAACAACACTATACAGGGCTTGATGTGCTTAAAGAGGTAAATCATCCACAGGAAAAGTTAAATGTATAATGTTTCACACACATGTAAGCTGGTTTAATCATCACATAATGTATAAAGTGACTCATTTGTGTTTTAATTTGCTTTAAAGCAATAATTATTCACTGTTCTCTCAGGCTGCAAACATGCAAATGATGTCATCAAAACCAAATCAACCAAATTTTCCCAAATGCAAGTTAAGTTGTGATACAACATTACAGAGTTGCAGTGAAAACAGCACAACAGTTCCTGTTTCACATTCAGGGTAACTGAACTGAACTGTTCAGACCCGACATCTGAATCTTATCTCTGTGCTATAACCCATCAAGATTAAGATTCTGATCTCCAGATCTGACACACAGACAATCAATCAAACCACTTTTTTTGATGTCGTTTGTGGGAAGCATCTTGTCTCTTTTTACTGATAGTTGGTTCCTATTAAATAAGAAGTTATGAAATGGGTTACAAAAAAAGCGCTGGCTACAGTTCAGCCCATCTAAGTGCAGCTGATGTGACGCTTTCTTACGGCCATTTACATGTTCCAAAAAGGACTTATGCAAGCGGTTCTGTCTTTAAGCCTGAAGGTTCAGCACGGCTCAGATTTTGTGATGGGGGAGATGCGGTGGCAGTGATGTGCCCTGTGGAAATCTCTTACCACGTCAGTGTGAGTCTGGGTTCATCGACACTCATTCTAACAATGCCATAGCTCTCACCGAAACCCAGTTAGTGCAAATAAAGAATTCAGCCTCAATAAAGAAATAGAGAATAAATAAGAACTCAACCTCCATCTTCTAGCAGAACTCACCAAACATCCCGTCCAATAAATCTACTCTTAAACTTGAGCAGCTTTAAAAGAACTTTGAGTTATACTTTCCAAATATTAACACACAACAGCACCATCAAGAAAAAACTGTGAGACAAAGGGTTTCAACAGCGTTTCACGCTCTGTTGACTCATGTGAAACACTGTACTGCTTAATTTACCCAACAACCTGAAACGATTAAAAATGAATGAATAAACAGCATGGTCTTACAAACACAATTATTCAGCTTACTAGGGTTGCAAGTATTGTCCAGCGATACACACTCACTGATGCCACAGAAGCTGTGGTAGTAAAACCTGGACCAAAACATTAGGACAAACAAAACATGAAACCGGAAGCTGTTTATTTTTCCCTTAACACGCAATAAACCTCTTTAAAGCATCATGATTATCACCAAAAAGAGCTTTATTTTCTGCTACACCCCACGTCTGACACAAAATAGCACCACAGCTGTTTCAAAGCAGCATTTAAAATGGAAATCAAAGCAAACATGACCACTTTGAATCTCTTTATCAGTGAGTTTCAAGAAACATTCATTAAGCAAACAAGAGCAGGTCACAGAGCAGCTCTCTGGAGGACGTGTGATTATCAGTTCATCAGACACGACTGATGTCAGCACAGCACTCACACACTGCTGCTTCACGCTCAAACATAACTGAGCGGTTTTCTGAGCATGAGAAATGTTTACATTTATTCCAGCATGCATTACATCGCATTATATCAGTAATGTACAGTATGTACAGCCCTTGCTCAACCTCCTCTCAGGACTATCTGCAGAAACTGCTTAAGACATTAATATGAACTTGTTTTGCTTTTCTGGGCTATCTGCAGTCATCGAATCAGCCTCTGAGTTATCTGTGTACCACAGCTATTTCATAGCAGAAGCACAAACAAACAGGTGTAGGACACCATCAGCTTTTAAAAACCTTTAAATATTAATAATGTTTTAGATTATTGTCCAGCAATACCAGCACACAGTATAATAGTCGTCTCACATCTAGTTATTTGTCAAGTGTACCGGTCCATTACTTCAGTGTCCCAAAAACAGCCCCCGTGTCATTTCCTGTACATTTCAGTCCTGCCCAATGAACACTCATGCCAAATGAAGTCAACTGATGAGATGACATTTAATCCGACGAATGTGGCTGCAGAGAACAACAAATACACAGATGAACCTTCAGCTCTCAACTTGACATTAGAAACCAAAATTCAATGATCTCAATGATCATTTCTATCCTGTGGCTAAACCGTCTGTAACAAAATCAGATCAGGATGCAGGAATCTCTGAACATCAGTAACAGAGCTGGTCAAGCGCTGATTAACTGGCACATGAGCAGGAGTCACGACCCTAAACCGGCTGCTAACAAGCTGTCAGTGATACCATGTGACGGATAAGACACTTGTTATACAGCCACACCGGCCCACGGCCAAATGTTTATTCATCCAGAGCAACTACATGATCAAATGTAACACAGTAAAAACAGTCTATCAGTTAATGCTCGCCTGCCATCCCAACCCATGATATTAGCGTAGCTAGCACCATGCTCTTCTGTCTGAACCACAGGAACACTGAACACAGTAACAATCTTACATCAATAACAACTGAATGTATAAATATTCAGCAACAAACACTGAGCAGCAAGAGAAACAAGAGAAGACGATTTACAAACATCCAACAACAACAGAAAGCTGACAGTGGATGAACGACAGGTTATTTAGAGGTTAATGCAGATAGATCTCTTGTTGCCATCACCAGAGGCTGTGCATTCATAATAACTAATGTCTGAAATAACTTTAATAACTGCAGCTTCCTCACTTCAGGTTGTGTTTGAAATGACACGAGGGTGTCACTTAATTTCTGCTTTACACATAAACACACCATTAATTTCAATCTTAACAACTTAGAGATTAAATGTGAAACATACCATTCAATGTCACTCCTTTACTGTTTCTTCACCTTAATCTGTTATTTTACATGATCTAACAATAAACAACATGTCTACCGCATTCATTTACACACAAGCTTCATTTAATTCCACAACTGCTTGTACTTATTTTAATGTAAAGCTCTATCTGATGACCAGCAGAAGCTGAAACACCGGAGGGTCTAACCTGAGCAGATCAGTGCTGGTCTGTGTAACTCGTGACAGGATGGAGACGACGGAGCCTGAATCTCAGTCTGTGTCCCTGTTTAAAGCCTTTCATGTATTTCAGTCATTATGCATTATGACAGACGCGTCGCGTGTATCGCTACAGCGTAACGCGTCGCGTCATCTCGCTCAGCCCTGACCGCAGCGACTCATCAGCCCAGCGTCTCCTGCGCGATAACCCCGATCACCTGCTGAGCTTCATCCGCAGCGACGCCTCCGTCCGTCCGCGGCGCACAAACAGCGCGACGCGAGCGCGGCGCGTTCATACTCACAGGTGCAGCCGCAGAGATCGCGCCTCGGACCCGACGCTCCGCGCGCGTGAGTCCCGCGCTGACGCTCCGGCGCGCGGCGGCCTGCTGCTGAAGACGCAACGTGCTCTGAGAAACACGCTCTGATTGGCTGACGGGACGAAGGCCCGCCCATATTCACTGTAAGAGGGCGGAGCCGGACCTCATGGACGGACGTGATTGGAGGAGCCGACGGCTCGTGTGCATCGTTACGTTTGTGATAAACGTGCAAATGCGTTTTAATGATGTTTGTATTTAATAAAGAGTTTATAACTGTAGGGTCACGATATATAGTGTTATATAGAAAGAGTCTTATATTAAAAGAGCTCAGTTTGTATCTAAACTGCAAAAGACACTCAATGCATATATGTAAAAATAATGACATACATCCTTTTCCCTGTTATTGTCTCCTGAGGTAAATCTTGTTATCTGGGAATCTATAAATACATGTGAAAGAATAACTGTGTTTTCATATTGCTCACTGCATGAGCTCCTGTATTCATACAAACATCACAAATCAGACTGTGGTCATATATTTATTTACTTCTGTATAACTTCCCTTCTAAAGCTCCTAAACTACAAAATAACTCATATCGATTATTGATGTTTCCTCCACGAGAAGCTCATCTCTCAGTCCACCGTGATGTTGTGATACTGCTCAGATATTTCTTTATTTAGATGGAGGCAGACAAACTTCATGTCACTTCTTTCTTTTTTAATGTTTTATTGTTAACAGAAACATGAGGGACATGTTCATACAATCACAACTGCTATTTGGTATGTGGCCTTTGAAGAAAAAGAAATAAATGAACAGTCAAAAAAAGTTAAACAAGTTTGTCAAACAGTTTGGCCAGTTGTGAGTCTTACCCTCACAATCACAAACATCATTTTACATGCAGTGAAACTTCCAGTTTCACACTTTCCACTTCATATATATTTTTTCATAACTTTACAGACATTTTAAAAACAGATTTTGGTGGGATTTTGGATCATGATCTTTAAACATTAATAAATGCAGGAGTAAATGAAACTCATTCAGTGTGATGCAAGTTCAGACTCAACATTCTATGAAAATCATCAATTTCATTCTTTCCTGCAAAACCAACCCCTGTGTATTTTCCAGATTAGAGTCTTACCTAAAGTAATGTCCTTAAATTTACCAATTATCAGCTGACAACAAGCACAGGCATCAAAAATTTATTTGATAAAATGTTGAGGTGGTGTCAGAGCCATCAGGCACCTCCATCTCCATGAACTTCTGCACCTATGTGTGAATGCTGAGCCTGAACGCTGCCACACGTTTTGCACCATGAACTCATTCAGCACGACAGACTCTCAGTGTGTTGAAATCCATCCGACACCATTATATCAGAACACACGAGCGCTTGAGGGTACAGCCATAAACAAGCTCACTGCTGAGGGAACATAGTAATGATCTGTTATTTGCTTTTTATGAGTGAAACAGAGCGCTGGGTGTGTCTGCTCACACCAAACATCTGCCGTGAGTCTTTAACCTCTGAAGGTGCTGTCAGGATTCAGGGCTCATAGCTACTGATGGAAAACAACCCTGTTGTAATGGAAGTGCCCTTAAAGTAATCTCTACACGTGTAGCCCCCCCCTCTCTATATATATACACATACATGTATTTACACTATATATATATATACAGTATACATGCAGAGAGAGTGAGGTAGATAGAGTACTGTACATCAGTAAATGGTTATGATGGGTTTTGTGTTCATTGCTCTCACACTGGTGATTATATTAAATACTCTCTGTACGGATATTTCTTCTGTTGCCTTATATGGTCTCCAGTGTCTGAGGTGAGGCAACACATCAGCACTGTAGAATCAGCTCCAAACTCTCTCTGTCTCCTGAGCAACTCCACCGACTGCTCAAATTTCCTCAATAACAGCTCCGTCATATCAGTATTCCCCTGAGTGATCTGTGTGCACATACATTTACCAGTTTGTTTGTTTTACTTTCATTTGTCTGCGTCTGTCCTTCTGTAACCTAAAAGCAACAGTTCCTCAGGCTCATCTGACTTCAGTGCTCCTGTATAGCTCAGTTGGTAGAGCATTGCGTTACTTGGTGAGGATTGGTGTTTCTCTGCCCATTATGTAACACAATTATATAGTTAACATATCACATCACCTTTTCCTGTCAGAGATGCAGAAGATCTCACTTTTGTCTCAGACTGTGCTCAGCCACAGTCTGCATAACAAAGTTTGCAGTTAAGAAGTCTACAAGATCAAACTCAAGCATGATTTGATTCTTGGCCAGTAAACTGAATGTTAGTTTCATGTGTAAATCATGAAATCTTATACAGCATGTCAACATGTGTCTGTTTGTTTCTCTTTCTGTATTATTTCTTATAAGGAATGCAAGGAGACAGAACTTCTCTGAGCGATTAAAAGGCAATAAAAACTTCCTGTTGAAAGATGACCTGCGTGATGGACTAAATTCAGCAATGAGAAAAATCTCTGTGATGTTTTAATAAGCCAGTGGAACATTATCCTGTTTCTGAACATTAAGGAATTCATTACAGAGGAAGTTTGACATCATGAGACAGAATATTTGTGACTGAAACACATCTTAACACAAAGGTCAGTAATTAGTGAGCCTCAGGTCAGATCTGTGACTGGTTCCATCAAGAACCTGAATCAAGTCTCATAAAAACTATAAACACCCAGAATATGCATCACAGATACAAAAGGAGCAAATTAGGATAAAATTAATAAAAGGTGTGAAGAGGACAAAGATGGGACCTCTTCAAATTATAAATATAAAATACCTTTTTAAAATGCAGATTAGGAGTGGAGTGGCATGAAAACAGAAGAGAAACAATATTAGAGGAGAAATAACAGATGAGAAAAGGAGGAAGAAAAGGAGACAGAAACATACGTGGAGATGTTCACATGTGAATGTAAAATGCATTTTCAGTAACTATTTGTGATCAGTTTCTTTGAGGAAACAGCACCTTCAGAAACTTCAGAAGGTTCTCTTTCAGTGCCAGAACCGCTGCTCAGAGGTATTTACAGTTTCCATTTCACATGCACACTCACTCACACACATGCACACACACACACATGCACACACACACACATGCACACACACACACATGCACACTCACTCACTCACTCACACACATGCACACACACACACATGCACACACACACACACACACACATGCACACTCACTCACTCACACACACACATGCACACACACACATGCACACACACACATGCACACACAGGAGAATTAAATATACATCTTCCATATATTTTCACCCCTTTCTGAAAATGTCAGTTTTGTTTCATTTGACTTCACCAAAACAGCGATAAAGAGGAAAAAGTTAGGGACAGCAGCTTAGATTTTAATGACCAGCTCCAAAAAATATATTGCATGTGTCATGAAAAATAACAGCACTACAAAATGACAGAACATGTTTGAAAGGTCATGACACCTGCACTGAAGATGCTGTTGATGAGAGGACAAATAAACAGCGCTCATGTACATGTAAGCTCCTTATTAGACACTCATAATGCTTACAAGATTGTGTCTCATAAGCTCATTAGCAGCAACACACTCTGGCATTAGAGCACAACTGCCTCAAAGCGTAAATAAGTCAGAAATGAGATTTTGGTTTTTTGGTTTTCTTGAGTGGAGCTCATCTCTCTCAGTAACACCTTCAGGAGGAAACATGTATCATTGATTTTATGGTGCTAAAAGATGCTAAATCCTGCCTGGATGAACCATTTTACTGTATGGTTCAGTTTAAAGGTTCTGTGTGGTGAAGAACTAAATGAATTGTCTTCACTTATAAAAGTGTATATGAGACATTTTAGGGAAACGTTTAATTGCTTCTGTTTGCTCCTTTTGTACAGTGTAATATGAATTTTATGAGGTTCTGTTTTAGTATAGTAGGTTTTGGAACAAACTCCTGACTTAAACTGAGGTCATTTATTGTGAGTTTATTCATAAGACTCCAGGCCTCCACAAATTAGCATCAGAAGAGTTCTGCATCCTGGATCTCTGGCAAACAAAAGCTCCTTTTGCTGGTCAGCCCCAGCCTTTAAATAAACAACCCACTGTCCAGCTGAAGCTGTCCGCCCCTCTGAACAGCCATAATAGATGCCCTCCCTGACAGCCAAAGAGAACCAGATAAAAAAAGAGTAAGACAGAAATGACCCTTGTTCTCCTGAGGCAGGACTGAATCCCAAAGCCCTGACAGGTAAGTCAGGGAGGTTTAGATGCACAGTTGCACAACAAAAGCAAAGTACAAAATAAAGGTCACAGAAAAACTGAGGGCAAACAAGTCAGCAAGGAGCGCTGGGGTACAGCGTCCTGCCTGAGACGGGTCTGGTCACATCTTTGAACGTGTAATTAGGGCAGTACTGTTTAACTGAGCATATGTTATGCCTGTTAAAAGCAGAATGTTTTTAATTACTTTAAGAGATATTCTTAAGTCTTCTTTAAAGTCTTCTCTGGTAAACATGCTCCAGTTAACTGCTGGTGGATGCCACAGCCACATTCATTCATGCTTCAGGAATAAAGAAATAAATGACATTTTTGCAAGTGTCTCACACACACACACATATATGTTTGATTTCAGGTATAGCAGATGTTCCACCTTTCAATGTTATGAAAGGCTCTTAAAAGCAAGAATTTAAATGGAACTGCTTACAGATGCAGAGGCCTAATGTAAATGGTTGTTTTTGAAGCTGTATTATTGGTCTAAAGCTTTCAAAGGGCCAGTTTACTTGATTCTGCCTCAGATTATGTAACCAAAGATGTTTTGCTCTCCACTGGATGTGCTGTAATGCTACCATAACATTTAAAATTAAATGATACCAACACACAGATTCTAGTGTGACTGGCTGAAAATTAATCCAAGATCTGATCATAACACATGCATCTGAAAATGTGTAAAATATAAAATAATAAATATTTAATAATTAAATTATAAAAGATTATTGAAACTTTGTTCAGGAGAAGATGTTTGTCCAGTCACTGAAGCTCAGATGTTTGATGAAGCAACACCAGGAGTCAATAAACAACAGAGTTCTGTTCTCACCTCTAGCATGTGAAATTCAGCATCACGATCATGAACACATTCAAGTAACAAAAAACACAAATTCCACTTACAACTGACAATGACACAATGTCTCACAATGTGTGCGTCACATGCCAACACAACAGCAAGGAATCATTATCATGACAGAACACGCTGTGGAGAATAAGACAGCGTCTTCATTTGTCTCATGGCACACAAGTGTGTCTTTGTGGTGTCAGTTTATAAAGAGCGTTTATCCAGCCCCTGCTGCTGTGTCCATCATGCCTTTCAAATGTACTGACAGCATAACAGCTACAGACAGACAGACAGACGTGTGGATCAAAACTCAGTTCCCTTCAACAACAGCTGAGAGCTTGAATTCCAGCTTGACTTTTGCTCGTCTGTTGCAGGAGACTCCTGCTGATGATGTCACTTCCTGTACCAAAACAGAGCCATGAATCCATCAATACTTATTTTTCACCTGACAATCCACACTTTTTATGCAGCGCGGGTTCAATACAGAGATTCACATGAAAAATGAACAACTTTCACAGAGAAAAATGTGACGTCTCAGAGCTTCACATCTCATTAACGCCTGTCAAACAGTGGAGACACTTTTCCTTTACTGTGAAAGATCATGATGATATATTAAAAAAGACTTTTTAAGTCTCAGCTCTGAATCCAATGCAAGCTGCCATGTTTTCACACACACACACAGGTTATTCCAGTGTTTGGCTTCAGTCTTTTACTAAAATATAACACTGCTTGACACAGTTCAATCAATCAACCTTTACTTTGTTTTGTTGAAAACACAAAAAACAACATGTTCTTATTTCATAATGCTGTCTTCACTCAGGTCTCATTCAAAGTCTTTTGAAGCTTAAAGCAAATAATATATCACATATTTATGAAGCCTTTTTTCTTTCAAAGAGGATCCAAACCTCATCCTCGTGAGGAACCAGGACCTCCTCACACACACAGTGTCTTCCTCACATTTGCTGCATCAGACATCTGCTGGTGGGTTAGTCTTCTGCCTGCCATGTTTTCTGTCACAGCCTCACTGTAACTGTAACTTCTGCACACCATCTGCTAATCTGATCGCTGTTCTTTAAAAGACTGACAATACAACCTCTTTGTTTCCAAACTGAAGCTGTTTCATGTTCTGTGTTATTTTTAATTAGACTCACACCACAAAGCTAAAGAGGAGAAAGAGAAAGGGTGGCTAAATCAATAGCGTAGAAGAAGACTCAGACATGATGCTTTGGAAAGTAAAACTGTGATGACCTGCAAGTTCTTTATGAAGTATTTTGGGCACTCAGAATTTCCTTAAATACATAAACAGATTCATCTGTGTTTCCACATGACAACAATAGCGCTGTAGACTTTTATTCCCCGTCTGGTGTCGTGACTCTCTCTCATCCTGACGCCTGGGTGTGAGTCTCTGTGCTTGTTTTAGTTTTTTATTGGATGGTGTATGACTGTGTGAGTGTTTATTAAAGTGTGGAGAGGAACTCACAGCTTCTATAATTCATTAGGCTGCAGCCCTCATTGAAGGGTCCATTTCACCTGAGCTGGTGTGGATGAAAGAAACGTGATGAGAATAACTAGATGTGTTCATGTGTGCAGTCACACAGGATCACAGAAAATCTGCCTTTATAAAACTCTCATCAGCTCTGTGCCTCAGACACTCATAATAAGAGCTCTGACAGGAAATGATGCTACAGAAAAAATAAAAAAGCAGGATTTGAAATATTACACACTGCTCTGTCATCCACCATGAAGTTTAGTCCAGTTTACTGGGAGAGAATTATTAGTTTCCCCGGCCCCCGACCACATGAGAATGCTAACAGTGTGCACGAGCCAAATGTAAATACAGCCACTAATTTAGCTCCCAGAATGCTCAATGCGGCATCTACAGTTCATCTGATCTGTTAGCCTGCAGTGTAAGGCTGCAGAATAAGGCTTAGACTGCTTAAACTGTTACCCATAGGCAGGAACAATATATCAATGAAACAATCAATACTAATGGATTAGCTCTAACCATTAGACACAGACTGCCCTCCTGTAGTCCTGCTATCTATAGATGTGAATATCCTGGAGTTAAAAGAGTTTGGCCATGACAGTTTCCTATTTCTGCTGCTTTGTAAAAATGTGCGATAGAACAATAAATATTTGCATCTTATCACATCATGTAATGGGGTCAAAAGTAAAATAAATTCACATTTAAATAAAAAAGTTGAAATGAAATGAAATGAAACCAATTTAAAGAAATTTTGTAACTATACTGCATTAAACTAGGGCAAAATGTGCCACTAGTTCTGCTGTGTGCCACTAGTCTGAAAATGAAATATAAAAAGGAAATTACATGATCTAAGAAGAATTAAAGAAGCTGTTGAAGAATCCAGTCTAGTTTTTGTTTTTTATAGTTTGTAAGTTGGAAGCAAAAGATTTGTAAATTGGTTTGTTGATGAGCAGATTCTGTAAAATGGGACAGAGGTTCTACCCACATTTCCTGGAATGTCTGGAAAATGAAGTTTATTACAGATAATATGAGAGATACGTTTAGCGGCTGATGACAATTACTTGCCGTATCTAGCGGTGAATCACAGAAAACTCTGTTGCCTGTGGTCATTTTCCTGAATGAACAATCTTGAGTTCAGCAGGAATCCTCTTCTGTGTCTTGGCTGATGTTTATTTGGGGCTTTGAATAACACTGGTGCGCTGCTTTCTGAAACCTGTCATTATAGTCAAACAGACAGAGATTATTTCTGTCGGATCATTTGTGGGCAGAGCTGGGAGTTACACAGGCTGTGTGCCAAACCACAGCCCTCTGTGTTCTGTACTGGCAGACCAGAGCTGCACTACAAACAACATACCATTTACAAAAACAAAACTCTGAAAACAGAAGCAAATATAATTCACTATAAAACAGATTCCAGCTCACAGTCCTCAGTGATATCAAAACTCTGTTTTATAATTATAGATTACAGAAATTATAATTCTAATCAAATCTGTTCACATCCTTATATCCACAAATTGTTTCTATAGCAACACTCATGATGCCAAAATTGATCTGTATGTTTCTTTGTTTGTTCTTTGATAGAGTTCATATATAAAATTAATAAATAAAGTGTTTGAGAACAAAGAGTATCTGTCTATGAAAATACCTTAACATACATAAATTGACATAAATTAACACAAATATTTATAAACTACTAACTTTTGAGGCTGCAGCCATTTTGCTTCCTTTTATTTGAATAAAACCCAGAGTGATGTATTAGCTTTCTACATGTTTTATGATAAGTGACGATCCATTTCTCTGACACACCCCCTCCTCCCTCAACCCTTTAATAAGACAGAACCCCTGATCTTAAAATCACCCGCTGTTCAACAGTCTGTTTGTTTCTGCTCGCCGCGCACAGCCCTGAAGTAAGATAACCAGTACCTGCATCAGAGAGTCTGTGAGTTCAGCTACAGTATAAATCTGTGTTAAGCAACGCATCTATATCATTTTAAAGAGGCCACTGGGTGAATTAAAACATTTACACTCACTGGCTTCCAACATACACAACAGATCCTACTGACAGTACCTGCTCAGCTGCCATGAAGAACGCCTGTTTTTACTGTGGGGTGGTGCTGACTGAACTGGGTTAGAATTTAAACTGGCCACATCACAGATCAAATGAAATGACGTTACTTTACTTAAAGAATTACGTTACTGTTCAATGCAAAATCAACAAATGCAAAATCTTAATCTTTCCACATGGTGCCTGTTTTAAAAGGGAATTCTTGTTCATCAAAATGTTCATCAATAATAGAAATGACATCATATATATTATAACATGAAAAATTAAATTATTGTGAAAATTCCTATTGCAATATTATGATGGCACACAGTGTAAAGCATTATTTTAAAAGCAATGTTTGAGTTACAAATGAAATCTGGTCTCAGTTGAGCTGCTGCTCAGAGCCGAACGCAGTGCATGAAAGCGGCTGGGCTCAGGTTTGATACTGTATGTGTGTTATGTCGAGGCTGAAGGACCCATGAAAGCGAGTTTGAGGGAGAACACCAGCTGGGTTCACCGTCTGTCTCTGTGCACGGCAGCAGTGGGACGGGACAAGCAGATGCCACCAGTGAGCTGGACTGAGACCAACCACAACAAACTGACACACAACAATCATAAGCTGAATGCTGGACGTGAGGCACGGTGAGATGTTCTGAGATCCCAGCTATTAGACATGCAGGAGTATATTCCCATAATTACAGAAGCTTACAGTAAAAACAAGAGTGAAGATGAGTAGATCACATGCAACTCTAGATGCAGTTAAACATCTAACTGTGGTGAAAATGGGTCTGATTTGAGTGACATGATTGGTTTACTAGCATGAAGAACTGGAATAAATGCCTTTAATGAGATCAAGCTGAGCAGGATCAGATAATGGGAGTAATGAACATGGGTCCCAACTG
This sequence comes from Yasuhikotakia modesta, assembly GCA_036877545.1. Lineage (NCBI taxonomy): Eukaryota > Metazoa > Chordata > Actinopteri > Cypriniformes > Botiidae > Yasuhikotakia > Yasuhikotakia modesta. The sequence continues at coordinate 32,347 of JBAJNP010003851.1, forward strand.
TCCCTCTGTCATGGACAAAACATTCCATTAACACCCTCGTTTAATTACTGCACTCCACTTCAAAAATTCAACACAGCTCTGTGCACACGGCTTCATTTTTTTACAACAAACACAACCAAACTGTATTAATCCTTTGAATATCTGAACTTTGAATATTTATACAAAATGAATACATTTATAAAAATGAATGTCCTTCTATATTTATTATAACTACACACAGTAAAAAGCATGATTACAGTATTGAGAATAAGAGAACAAGTTGCCACAAAAGTAATTGTAATATGAAGTATATTTAGGTAAAAGACTAAATTAAAGGCTAGTCTAACTCCCCCCATTCACAAATTACAGGACTGAGCGAGAAGTCTGTAGCATGTCATCACACAACTGTGTCTGTAATCACAGTCATTAACAGACCTTCACTGACTCCACGGGTAAGTGATTAAACACAACAACAGCTGCTACAAACACACAAACAAACATTTATTTCATGTTAGACACTTGAACGCCAGGCGTGAGGCTTCCTGTCTGCCTAAACCTACATTTTATTTGTGTATCAACATAAGAAACACATGTAGACACAATGTCAAATGTGTTGACATACAATAAAAGTACAAACTGTTCATACACTGAGGTCTTTTCTGAGGCCCTAGGAGATACATGTGAGATAAAAAGGTTGTTTTCTCAGGAAAAATTAAAACAAGGTACCTAACCAAAAGTCTCCATCTGATCTCAGTTTAATCTCATTGCTGCCCTGAAGAAAGGACAGATAGTACAGAGATACATGTTTTTAAAACTGACATCATTCACCACATTAATATAATATGTAGCTCGCTACTGTTTCAAGCGCTTATCCTGCAATAACGCCCTCTGCTTCACTAACAGCTCACAATAACACAGGAAGCAGTAAACAAACGTTTCATTCACAGTCTTCAGCTGTCTCTAGTGTAACTCCAGCACACACTGAGAGGCATCTGTCACTGCAGTCTGTCCTGTCCTGACACTGTGTAGAGGCCAAACTCTGTGGACACAAGTCTGCCAGCACCTCCCAGTGGATCCATCATGCACTGCCTCATTATGCCACCAAGATGAGCAGATACTGTAAGTCATTTGCTTTCGTGTCTCAAACATCACTGCTTACCTGGCAGCACTGCGGTGTCCAGAGCAACTCTTGCTCAAGGATAAAACAAGAGCAGACAAACTTTAACAACACAGACGCCATATAAAACCACAGCTGTACACCATGGGACTTGTTTACTGTATTCTACTGTACTGGAGTCATATGATGTCTTGACTGTACATTCTTGTGTGGAATATTCATTTCAGTCAATAATTTCTGAAATAATGAACCCTGAACAAAGATCTGCTTTCATAGAGACTCATTACACCTCTGTAGATCATTTAAATGCTTCACACACTTCTGTGAGACGACAGAGAGAAAGAGCTTCATTCATTTCATCCAGTGAAATATACTGCACATCAAACATCTGCTGCTCTCCCAGAAACCGAACCAAACAGAATAAATCTGTGTGAATGTACATCATGTTTCTAATGGACACAGCAGAAACGATGAGCTCATTAGCATATCATCTCTCATTACACTCTGTCTTAACATGTTCAGTTTTGTCTTAAACTGTGGAGAAAATAAACCTTTGCTTAAGGAACACAAAAGCTATTTTTGCATTAAAGATTTTATTGAGAAAATACTTTTAGGACAATTAATTAAAGGAATTGAAAAAATGTGATCATTTTAAGAAGGTCTGTTATTGGTTGATAAACAGTCTCTCCAGTAAACTGTGGCACTAGTCATGAATTTCTCACCTGCCTCACAACAGTGGACTTTAATAAAACAAATGAAACGTACTGTGTGAGATCAAGTATAATAGCGGCATTAGTCAGGAACGACTTTCCTAATAAAAGCTCGGACCACCAGCCGACACACCGCAGCCATTTGTTATCTGTGTCCCCACAGCAGTGTTGTAGCATTAGAGGAGGGCAGGAGAGATAGAATTCAGATGAAGCAGTTATCACACAGAGAGTCTGATGCAGTGTGTTCACCTCACTCACCTGCAGCACAAACAAAAGCTGTTTTCACATCTCACAACTGCTCACACAGAGCCTCTGATGATCAAACCATTAGAGAATCAGTTTTTATGTCCTGTGTGACACGTGTATTTCTGAAACCCAGACAGAACATAGGAGGAGGGGGAACCAGACAGGATCTGATTATATTTGGTACTGTGCATATTTGTGCATCTCTAACCACAACATGCAAATGCAGAAAACTGACCCATGACTGCAGACAGGAAATGAAACAGTGACAACGACACACAGATAAACTTTAACTCATGTTCCTTTAACCTGGTTGTCTGTATGAACAGTTTTTATGTCAAACTGACATAAAGTCCATCTCAAGCCTTTCACCTCGTGTGTGACCCAGTTTAGCACCTCATTTCCTGACAGATTCCTCATGGATGTCATCGATGTTTCAGAGGTTGTGTCGACTCTTTCATATCCCACCCTCCCCTCAACCGTCCACATCACAGAGGTTCAGCGTGAGCAACTATTCTGAGACTCACAGCACAACAACATTTCTCCACTAACCAGGCCCTCACACCAACCAATGAGCAGCAACGCCACGCACAAATCTGGAATGAAAACAGAATAGTGCCCCTGACCGAAATATCGCCATTTTTATCAATCCAAAACTACTTCCCCAAATCTTTCAGGTTGTATTCTTTCAAACCTTTCAGCATGCGACTTACTGTTTGCTAAGATCTGACTGAAGTACGTTTATGCCGCAGTAAGTTACCACAAACACTCCATGTTGCTGTATTTGATGCGGTGTACAGTTTGCTGTATTAAAATGTAGAATGTAATTGGCTGATAAGCACTTGAGGTGGCCTGTGCATTTAGCAGAAGCTGTGGGGGGTCCTGAAATACTGATGTGCTGTTAAGGGGAAAGATTCCTAATAGCTTCACTTCAATATCCTGCAAGCAAATCTATTCCTGTTTAAGTCCAAATAGTCTTGTGCTAAATTATGCTGTAGCAGAGAATAATAAGAGCAGCGGGGGCAGAGACAAACGTGAACTGTTGTCAAATTACCATAAAATGCAGAACAGTTGGATTCAAAGTTTTCTCTCTGAATATTAGTTTTTAATCTCAACTCTGTGGGTTCTGAACAGAAGATATGATTTAAGCAGAATTTAATCATGTGCTGGTAAATTTAACTAGAAAAAAAATTGAATGTTAACTAGAAAAAAACTTTTTGCATGACAGAGCTTCTCTCAATTTTGCATTATGCAGGTTGCCTTACACACACTAAACAGTTCTGTTGCAGCGTCTACAATAACCAGATCTTGTGTTTTTTGTTTAAAGATGTGACATTTACCATGAAACCAGAGCTGACAGCTCAAATTATAAATCATTATTATAAAGTTTCTGATGTGAGGGGAAAAGGTAAAGTCGTGTTTAACACTGATCTGTTATGTACCTGCTCAATAACTGACTTAAAGACTGCAGTTTTAGTATATATCGATTTACGATTCAGTGACAGACATGCAGACAGACACTTTTAATGTCTCCCATCCTCATATCTTGTGTATAAGTCTAACTGAAGCAACCATGAACCATCCACCACAAGAGCAAAAATACCCTCAAAGTTCATAAACTGCATGTCGATTCTAATGACAGATCAAGAACCATCAAAGCACTACAGGCCAAAGCACTTCAATCAGAATCTGCAGTGGCCGTGAACACAGCAACCGATTGAAGAAGCTGCGTGTTATATTGACAGACTGCCTCTAAACAAGACATCCACTGCCTCATATGTCTGAGATCCTCGCAAGACTGAAAAACAATTCAGCATCACAAAATATCACACAGAAACTGTGCAGAATCATCAGCTGCCTGGAAATGAACACACAACAGGCAGCTGTTTGTCACAGAGAAACACAGCTCAAGAGCTTTTTATTTATAATTAAACACGCATCTAAAAGCTTTTACAGGCAAATAATTCAAAATCACACTTCACCAAATGAACAACCAAACAAAAGGCAACCGTGGGTTGAGTTCAGAACAAGACAGTTAAGCTAAGAATGATACTTATAAGTCAATGGAGACTAAAACAATGGAACTAAAACACAGCAGGTGAGTAGAGCTTTAACATTACAGCCCCTTAAAATCCACATTTGCTCTTCTTTTAATCTCACAACTAAGAACAATCAAAAGAACGTATTTCTCAAGAAGTCAAACTGATTGAAAGGGCAGAGGATGTGGAGTTTATACTGCCAGTGTGTGAGAGAGATGAGACAGAAACAGATTCTATTTTTATCTCCTTCAGTTGCTAAAGGGATCAGCCACCATCTGCATAGGGCAGAAATCACAGCCCAAAATGTGCACAGAATCTCTGTGATAATGCATTCAGAGAACCGTTCACTCTGGTTGAGATGGGCTGTGTTCACTAACATCAGCAGCAGTTACCCAGCATCTCATACTGCGGGACTCTGTTCCTCTATACGCATGAGTTATTTTTACAGCAGTGCCTTTTAATAGCACACACAC